>JAJMJA010000006.1:245580-542902 GCA_030568835.1 Kodamaea hsintzibuensis (nom. inval.)
TACGCCACCTCAATTGCTTTCTGTATTCTCATAGGTCTTATCTGTGGAGTTGGATCTACAATGATCTTGCCACTCTCGTCCGATGTACTACAAGGTCCACAAGTTGACAAAGTAACTGCAGCATTTGGAGGCTTCAATGTGATCACATCAGTGTTCTGTTTGGTTGCCGCAGTGATTGCATTATCATTGGCACAAAGCAATGCCGCAAACCCATACTTGCACTCTCAGCTTTTCGCTGGCTCATGTTTTGTCTTCTGTTCAATTACGTTGGTTGGAGTTAGAGAGTTTCTTGTACGAAAATCTATTGAGCGTAAGATCTTAGAATTGACAAAGATGGAGTTGATGATGGCAGAGGAGCCGGAGGCACAAGTATTGGCAATCGAAAAGGCAAAATTACAGACATTATTGGAGCCTTCAGTGGTAAAATATTTGTGGAGGTGTATATATATGGTGAAGTTATGAGAACTTCAAGTCATTAAATTAGCATAACTTCTTCAATAAGAAGATAACTAAACAGGTATACATAAAATTAACTAGTATTGTAGTTATTGAGAGTTACTACCACAGACCTTTGGATAATGAAGAGGGGTACTAAAAGTTGTTGAGGTTTAATTGGAAGAAGATTTAACCTGAACAAATAAAGAGATAATAAAAAGGTATCGTGCAAGAGGCACTTTTCAAGATTACTCTAAAAACCCACATTAGGGGATGTTAAATTGCCAATATACGAATAAAAAGACAGGAGAGTAGATATGCTTTGCAGTGATGACAACTAGAGACTAACAATAGATCTTGAAGAATGAAAACAACCCTCTCCGAGAATATACGTAATAAAACAACTCCAAGACGACTGGTGTACGTTGTCCCCTATTTCTCCTCGTATCGTTGACTCCATTGCAACCTTGAAACAAAGTATTATCTAACACAACAAAAATATTGATTTATGGAGGCAACTTTTTTGCAGCAATTGACATTAGGCAACTCAAAACGTCACAGGTAAGGGCTGCTACCAGTTTTAATATCAAGTATCTAACCAAATGAATGTAATGTACTGAGTATTCTCATACAATATGTAAAAGATGTACTCTATAAATATGTTAACCTACTATTGACATATGCCATATCGGATATAATAAAGTACAACTGCCATATGTTATATCGGATTTAATAAAGAGAGTATACCTCAGTCTTGTGGTATATTGTATTAGTGATCATCTCAAGCTTTAATCGGTTTATCCTACAGTTGTTTACTAATTCTATCCTCAACACTTATTCATTACAAGTGCATTCACAATCTAAATCCGTCCTCTACCTCAATACAATAACTTTGATAAGCAGAATTGGAACGTGGGAACCTCCTCACTGACGTCTTTCTTTTCTTCCATTTCTTTCCAGAACTCTATCCCCACACTCTTTTTGCGGGTCATCAGTGCCGTGCCGTGGCGCCGTAAATTATTGATAATCAAACTCAAGCTAAAAGACTAAGCCCAGATTACTCACCATACAAGTGTACACCCTACTCTAAACTCTCACATCTCACGCTATTTGCAAATCACTCTAATAAACCGGGACACATGGTATCTTTACACAGCTTCAAGATATACACCCCGAATACACGATTTTTTGACACTACAATCACCATCAGTTCAACAAGGTAGCCGTTACTGACAAGCTGGAACACGTCGTCAATATCTACATTACTAATCTCTCACTATTCTGTAGCATCAAAGAGATTTGTCCCCAGATTTAAATCCGAAATTCGCATAAATTGAGATTTTTGAAAGCTAAAGACAAAGAACCCTTGTTCATCTTTCTACAGCGAAATATCCATGTCCCATAAGATAAGTGCTAGTCAGCTTACGTCTCAGTTACTGAACCTTCAGACTGAAATGACGAAGCAACGAAAACCTTCCCGTAGTGGTGCTAGTACACCTACACAATCGCAACCTTCGAATCCTGGCTCAACTCAGATGATGAGTGGTGGTAGTTATATTGCTAATTCAGCTTCAGTTTCTATGAATGATATTCCTGTGGCACAGTTGAATGCATCTAGTAATCGTGATAGAGCATTTATTCATAATAAGTTATACTGTGAAACTGGAGACCAACTCCATGCACCACCATCATCCTTCCCGGCACCACTCCAAACACAACTGCAAGACAGGAGCAATCAACCTCAGCGTAGAAGATCATCCAAAGTATTGAAGTTGCCCAACGATGAGTTGCGGCCCGTTAAATCACACACCGAGTTGGCTGAAACAGCCAATGGTGTTCGGATGCTTGCAAAGAATTTGAGTAGGGCTACCATCCAACTTGATGTGCGTGCCATTATGATTGTGACTAAGGCAAGAGATAATTCATTGATATATTTGACCAGAGAAGTGGTGGAATGGGTATTTTCCAGAGGTGGAAACGACGTTGTTGTCTATGTAGATTGCAATTTGGAAAAACTGAAGAGGTTCAACGCACCAGAAATAAAGGAATCGTTCCCTAAGGCCAAGACACTCTTAAGATATTGGGACAGAAAGTTTGCCTTGAAGAACCCAGAGAAGTTTGACCTTGTTGTAACATTGGGAGGAGACGGTACTGTACTTTATGTTTCGAACTTGTTCCAAAGAATTGTGCCACCAGTCATGTCGTTTGCATTAGGATCATTAGGGTTCTTGACTAATTTCAAGTTCCAACAGTTTAGGGACCGTATGCGTAATGTCATTGACTCTGGCGTGAAGGCATACTTGAGAATGAGATTTACATGTAGGGTACACAAGGAAGATGGGAAATTGGTATGTGAGCAGCAAGTTTTGAACGAATTGGTTGTGGACCGTGGTCCACTGCCGTACGTAACAAATCTTGAATTGTATGGTGATGGCTCGTTGCTCACTGTAGCACAAGCAGACGGACTCATTATTGCAACCCCAACTGGTTCAACAGCATATTCCTTATCAGCAGGAGGATCATTGGTACATCCAAGTGTTTCTGCTATCAGTGTTACGCCTATTTGCCCACATACCTTAAGTTTCAGACCAATCTTACTCCCTGACGGTATGTTCTTGAAGGTTAAAGTGCCATCAACTAGTAGGTCTACTGCATGGGCTTCATTTGATGGGAAAGTAAGAACAGAGTTGAGTAAAGGAGACTACGTTACTATTCAGGCAAGTCCATTTCCATTCCCAACAGTGATTTCATCTAAAACAGAATATTTCGATAGCGTGAGCCGTAACTTGAACTGGAATGCGCGTGAAGCACAGAAACCATTCAGTTTACTTAGTGATGACAACCAGAAAAGATACCGTAGGAGAAAAGGCAAGAACAAGAAACTGCACGAAGTCAGTTTGGACTCTTTACAACTTGAGGATGAAGAGCAATTTGATATTGATGTTGAGGATGTCGATCAAGGAACAGTGGACGAACAGAGAGCAGTGGACAACGAGGTAGCAATTGAGGATGACTATGACAATGACACAATTTCATCATCTACGCCTTCAGAGGAAGACGTGGGGCTTGAAATGGGAACGTTTGATCTCAACTATTTCAATCAAGAGGACGATTTGCCATATTTGCCGTTACCGGGAGAAGGGTGTGCTACTCCGCCATCACACAACCATGTTTATACTCCGTTTGAAGATCGAACATGTTGGGCACATCCTAATGCGAGAATCTCGTTGGACGGACGCAATGGAGGGGCGTCATTGAACTCGACAGCTAATTCTGCTACTAATGTAGGGACTTCTGTGTCTACGTCAGCTACAGGATCGTTGAGCAGTTCACGGTATCCATCAGCAGCGGCCCTTGATCTGACTATACTGGACTTCAACACTTCACCACTGGAGTCGAAGAACTCAACCAATACAACAAATTCAACAAACTCCACAAACAACAAATGGGGATAAATGAAGGGGTAACTTTAGGAGCATTGGATAGGATCTAGAAGCTGTAACAAACCTGTCAACGGGAGAAAAATGTGTATTATGATCCATCAATTGGCATTATTGTATAAAATTTCTGGATAAGTATATAGAATATTAGAGCTGAGATTAGTTGAGTAGGATGTAGAGGGTGGGATGTAGGATGTGAACAATTATTGTGATGGATGAGATTGGTAGAGAAGAGATTGAAGACTGAGGTGTAATGAGGAAGTATGAGAGACTTCTGTAGATAGTGAAGTGGTGAAGAATATTGAGCCAGTGTACACAGAACTTACAACTGATGACGGTCTTTGGCTTAAGAAATTGATACTTTTGTGGAAAATGCCTTAATTAGTAAGAAGTGACAGTGAAAACAGTTTATCACTAGTTTCCAAGATCTTCTAAAATCGAGTGTGCCTTAGTTGACTAATTTTTTACTATGTTGAAGATAAGAATTAACGGAAGCCCGTTAATTCATATCGTTACCCATCTTAGAATCAATTTATATTTACTTGAATCTTATTCTCATACACAGTACTCTATACCACTTCAATTGACCACGTCACGACAATCATGCACCCACTAACCCATAAGCTAACTATCACCAGCCATTTCGCTATAACTAATCTTTTCATCTAAATATTGTGGTCTAGTAAAAATGCGTTCATATATAAGTTACAGTATATTCAATTCTTCGAATGCATTCATATAATTAATGAAGGTACTCAATACCCCTATCCCACTCAACCCACTCAACCCACTAAGCTCTCTCATACTCTTCTCATTCATCTCACTCATCTCACTCACCTCACTCGTCTCTCTACCTCATCTTCCTACACTCACAACCAAATATACCAGGGCTCTCCCAACATTTTATGGGTGCAAATCACAAACGTTAATTATTACACAGAAGAAAGTAGACAGGCAGCAAGTTTCTTGATGATTTACTCTAATTGGCAACTCTTTGATTTAGTACGTTATAAATACATTATCATCATCAAATCATCAATTCATCAACCTCATCATACATCTCCTAGTAACCATCCATCTTATCTACAATTTCATCTACCCCTACCTCTAATCTCAATTCTTTTACAAATGCATTCGCAACCACACTTTAATCAATCTATTTCCTTATCTCACCCTGCCACCTTTCCACCCTTCTACACACCAGTCCACTTAGTTTCACTACACTTCACTTCACCTCATCTCAACGACGGATCTCCACTACCTGTATATACACACTAGACTCAAACTTCACACTCCACCTCATCACCTCTTTTTTTTTTTTGTAACTAGCAATCAGCAATCACTAATAACCCAACCACCAATCATCAACCACTAACTACTCACTATTATCATTGATGACGCGTAGTCATCAAACACAAACCAAAAAGTAAAGAAGCATTACGTGTACTTACCAGAAGAATTTTCTTTCTTTCTTCTTCTCATCACAGCCTGATCAGAAATTAGTATTGCACTTTGGAGGCGAAAATTTTTCTTCTTAGCAAAAGTGTAAAAAAAGAAATAGTCTAGGAGCCCCTTCGGTTGAATAATTTTTGCCCTTGACAAGAGTATAATATAACAGTTTCTTCCTGATAAAGCAAGATTATATTTGTTAATATATCAATATAGATACATTTTTGAGGTAACTATTACAATCATGACTGATTTAGCTCAACAGATGAACAACCTTTCCGTTCAGGACAGTAAGAACGGTGGAGCTGGAGCTGGAGGCGAAGCCTCTGGTCCTAAGAAGTATGTGCCACCATCAAGAAGAAACGGTAGTGGTGGATTTGGAGGAGGCCGTGGAGGTTTCTCCAACGGCAGCCGTGGTGGACGTGGCGGAAGCTTTGGCGGTAACCAAGGTGGAAGCTTTGGCGGCAACCAAGGTGGCAGTTTTGGAGGCCGTGGAGGCTTCTCCAACGGTGGCGGTTTCTCTCGCGGCGGAGGACGTGGAGGCCGTTTCGATAGAAACTCGTACAAAAGACCAGGTGTCGGAAGATGGGTTGATGGCAAACATGAACCTAGTGAGCGCGACCCTAGAGTGGAATTGGAATTATTTGGTTCTACCGAAGACTCCAACTTCCAATCCTCTGGTATCAACTTTGACAACTACGACGACATCCCAGTCGAAGCCTCCGGTGAAGGAGTCCCAGAACCAATCACCAGTTTCACTGCGCCACCTTTGGATCCATTATTGGTTGAAAACGTGGTTCTCTCTAGATTCACCAAGCCAACCCCAGTCCAAAAGTACTCGGTTCCTATCGTTGCAGGAGGAAGAGACTTGATGGCCTGTGCCCAAACCGGTTCCGGTAAGACTGGTGGTTTCCTTTTCCCTGTCTTGTCTGAAAGTTACATGAATGGCCCAGCCCCTATCCCAGAACTGGCTGGCGCCTTTTCTTCGCACAAGGTATACCCAACAGCCCTCGTAATGGCACCAACCAGAGAATTGGTTTCCCAAATTTACGAAGAAGCCAAGAAGTTTGCCTACAGATCATGGGTGCAACCATGCGTCGTCTACGGTGGTGCCGACATTGGCCAACAAATGAGAAACTTGGACAAGGGTTGCGACCTCCTTGTCGCCACCCCTGGCCGTCTTAAGGACTTGTTGGAAAGAGGAAGAGTTTCCCTCGCCAACATCAAATACTTGGTCTTGGACGAAGCCGACAGAATGTTGGATATGGGTTTCGAACCACAAATCAGACACATTGTCCAAGAATGTGACATGCCAGACGTAAACGAAAGACAAACACTCATGTTCTCGGCCACCTTCCCAAGAGACATCCAGCACTTGGCTCGTGACTTCTTGAAGGACTACATCTTTTTGTCCGTTGGAAGAGTCGGTTCTACATCTGAAAACATCACCCAGAAAATCTTGCATGTCGAAGAAGAAGAAAAGAAGTCCGTTTTATTGGACTTGTTGACTGCTGGCGACCACGGTTTGACCATCATCTTTACCGAAACAAAGAGAATGGCCGACAACTTGGCCGACTTCCTTTACGACCAAAACTTCCCTGCCACCTCTATCCACGGTGACAGATCACAATACGAAAGAGAAAAGGCTTTGGCTGCTTTCAAGTCGGGTTCTGCTCCTATCTTGGTTGCTACTGCCGTCGCTGCCAGAGGTTTGGATATTCCTAACGTTTCTCACGTTGTCAACTATGACTTACCAACTGACATTGATGACTACGTGCACAGAATCGGTAGAACCGGCCGTGCTGGTAACACCGGTAGTGCCACTGCCTTTTTCAACAGAAACAACAAGAACATCGCCAAGGGTATGATTGACTTGTTGCTGGAAGCCAACCAGGAAGTTCCAGACTTCTTGCAAAGAATTGCAAGAGAATCTGCATTTGGAGGAGGTAAGCCAATGCGCGGTGGCGCTGGTGGCTCTCGTGGCGGAAGAGGCCCAATCAAGGACTTTAGAAGATCCAACGGTGGAGGCTTTGGTGGTTCTTCCAGTGGCGGAAGCAACTGGGGCAACTCCTCCTACTCTGCCGGTGGCAGTGGCGCAGGAAGTGGCGGATTCGGCAACAGCCGTTCGAGCTTCAACTCCTACAGTGGAGGATCTTCCGGCTACGGCAACCCTGCACCTTCCTCCAACTCTTGGTGGTAGAGAAGCACACACGAATCGTTTTTGGATAAAAGTGATGAGTTGACGAAATATCGTTCCTATTGCATTTGCAACTTTTTTGTTTGACACCCCTACATTTTTCAATTCATTTTATCCAGTTTTTTTGTGTTTTACTTGTTTGTTTTTTACTTGTTGTTTTGCTTATATTACTATACATTCACTTGACTGTCGAGAGGTTTTGGTCCCCAATCCACCCCCTCCATTTAAGCGTTGTTGATTTTTTTTTGTTGTTGTGCGCACACTGAAGTGCGTCCATGTTGTTGTATCATTAAACTCCATGTCTCAATCTTTATTACTTGTCAAGAAAAGGAGAAGGTTTTCGAATTGTGAGGAAAGATAAGAATCTCAACTTAACTTGGAAGTTGTACACGGTGTGTTCAACTCTTTGAGATGTTGCAGAAGTTCTTCCAGGTTGTTCAAATTTCGCTTTTCATTTTTTTTCCATTTGTTATTGTCATTGCCGGGGACTACGAGTCCACGGTCCTGATGTTCGCTGCTTTTTAAAGGTCTTTTCGGTTTATCATACCAAGCATGTGTTTTATTTTTGCAACTTATAGACTTTGGAAAGTGTTGCTTTGGGAAAAGGGTATATTTTCAATTTTTTTGGATACATTATCCAAATTGTATTACTATATTTTTTTCGCATTTTATTATTGGAGAAAGAAAGAGAAAGGGAAAAGCTTTGTTTTATAAAGGTGCCATGGGATCCTTGAGAGGTCTCGTTATATCCATGAACAGAAACAAAAAATACTTCGGTTTTACCTTCTAGAAAGAAGGGTATTCACGAAGAGAAGAGGATTCTAATAGAAAAAGTTTAAAGGATGCTAATACAATTGATTTATTGATTAATTGGAAATAGCATTGAGTTTTACGCTATTAATCATTTTGTTGTGATTTTATTTATTATTGTTATTGGATTTAGACATTGGGTTATTTTATACAGATTTTTGTCCTATTGAGAGATGCTGCATATATTAGATTATATGTTGTTGCTGCTCATTTATATATTATACTGGCAAGTGTATGTGTTAATATAATTTTAATCTTAATTATAAACGTAGAGTGTAGTTTAACTTTGACTTTAGGTATACCTTATGGTCAAGCACAATACAATACTACACAAGTACAGCTACTTGTAATCGTAGTTTACAAGTTACATTTAAGTGCTCATACTGTTTCAAGCACAGTTTATTGTCATATATGATCTCTCATTGATCTGTCATTGAGTCTAGTGACGTACACGAAAAAAAAAAAATGAAACTTTTAAATCTGATAACGTATTAACCAACGAGCAATACTAGGCATTCAGGATGGCTATAAGAAGGAGAGTATTGAGGGTTGCCACTATAATAGCTGGATTGTATCTTTTGTATGTTCTCGCATCACATTCAATCTCAAGTCCGAGAGTAGGGCATAAAACGGAGTTCAGTTCCAACAAACTTCAATTAGCTCGTGAGTTGGAGCAGAATTCTAATTGGCGTCAACAGGGACTCAATTTCCAACCAAATAAGAAGGCCATACTACCTGAGGAATCCACAGTAAGACAGCAGTTGTCGTATCAGTTTCCTTATGAACCTTCCAAACCATTCCAAAGAAATATCTGGCAAACATGGAAAGTGGGCTTGGATGACGAGTCCTTCCCAAAGAAATACGAAAAGTACCAGGAAACCTGGGAATCCCAAAATCCAACATTCAAACATCATGTTATAACAGATGAGTCTTGTGAGGAAATGATTAATCAATTTTATGCTGGTGTCCCAGATGTTGTAGATGCGTACAACTCAATGCCTAAGAGTATTTTAAAGGCTGATTTTTTCAGATACTTGATCTTGTTTGCTCGTGGGGGTGTTTATTCAGATATTGATACTATCAGCGTCAAACCAATTGAAACATGGCTCTCGATGAACGAAACCATATATAATAAGCCAAATAACCCTGGTCTTGTAGTGGGAATTGAAGCTGACCCTGACAGACCAGACTGGAACGAATGGTACGCAAGAAGAATTCAGTTTTGCCAATGGACTATACAAGCGAAACGTGGACATCCAATGTTGCGCGAATTGATTGCTAAAATCACAGAACTCACATTGACCAGAAAGAGCAAGGGCGAGTTGAAAAAGGTTTTGGGTAAAGATTCTGGAGGAGACATTATGGATTGGACTGGGCCAGGTATTTGGACAGACACAGTTTTCGAATACATGAACAACGTTTTACAACCACCTGAAAACTTTAGGTCTAAGAAATACGACGAAATCGTTACCTGGGAGATTTTCACAGGATTGCAAGTGCCAGTTGTTCTAGATGATGTCATGGTTTTGCCAATCACTTCATTTAGTCCAGATGTCAATCAAATGGGAGCTGGAGATATGAACCATCCATTGGCATACGCAAAGCATATGTTCCTGGGAAGCTGGAAGGATGATAAACCTAAAATTCATGCTTAGGCACTAAGCGTTGCAAATTTGGGATATGTGCAACCTCACTTAATGAATACGGTTCAAAGAGCAGGCGAGAAATGGTCAATATCAAAGAATGTAAATTACCAGGTGATTATTAACATTTTTAAACTACATCTGTAAAGTATATCTGACTACATCTGATTGTACTTCTGTTCTCCTTGATTGTTATTATGATTTTCTGTGAACTACCATCGTATTAAAATGTCATATCGTCGTTTTGGGATACAGCATATTCATTTAATGAGATTCTAATGCAACACTTTCCATTTTTGTAAGAACACTTTAGCATTCTAAAGTTACCAATATCATATAAAAACGAAGAATGTTTCTATGTAACTCTTATCTACGTAGTAAAGTATGCAAAGTAAACATAAGAACCCAATTAAAGGGCTATTGAAATTATTTTCAAGGTTGAAGAAATCTAATACCAAGGAAGATGTACTGTGTGAAGTAACTTCTAAAGTAAGTTCAGAATCAGAAAAAGCACCTGCAATATCACTACTTGGAGGGCTGAGTAGTTCTAGTTTTGGATTTTCAGTTCCACTGTTTGGATTGGACTCACTGGATCAAGTCTCATTTTCGTCAATTCCTGAATGTTTTAATGAACCAAAGCCCTTTGACCTTTTAACTCTTGGACATCACAACAGTTTAGATGTTTCCAACATAGCAGGGTTCACTAAACCTGAATTAAAGGGCCTTCACAATAAGACTACAGTTCCTGTTGAGCTGTTAGCTTTATATCAGAGAAATTATAATGATACAACCATTGACAGTATTTTACA
This sequence comes from Kodamaea hsintzibuensis (nom. inval.), assembly GCA_030568835.1. Classification (NCBI taxonomy): domain Eukaryota; kingdom Fungi; phylum Ascomycota; class Pichiomycetes; order Serinales; family Debaryomycetaceae; genus Kodamaea; species Kodamaea hsintzibuensis (nom. inval.). The sequence goes on from JAJMJA010000006.1 coordinate 256,364, forward strand.
ATGCTATGCGACAAGATGTTGATTTAATTAACATCAAATAAATAATTACCAAGTCAAATCAGCCTCGACATTAAACTTTGTTTCCATAACCTGTTTATGTTGATTTCTCACTTTGAACTTGTTATAAAATACAGGGCAATTAAGGTTAGAGCACATATCCAGTGCATATTTTCGAAGTCCATTGCCCACCATTGCGAAATTATTCACCACACAATTGTTGCATGTCTGCTCTATTCCGAGTAACTTCATCAGATGGTTTCGATAGTGCATTGTAAAATTAGTTAAAAGTTGAAGTTCATCCTGTAGACATTCAATGCATAAGTATTTCAGTTCAATTTCTCCCAGTAGCTTTGATCCACAACTAATGCAAGAATTAGTTGTAATAAGATCAGAAACGTTAAATATATTATTAATCTTGAGTGACTGACTCTCAATTAAGCGTGGTAACTCCCTATACCACCCTCGAATATCTGCACCCATAAGGTTAAATACACGTTCTAACGGAGGAATTAAAACCTTGCCGATGTAGTACTCATAATCTAAGTAAAGCTGGTTCTTCCCGTCATACAGAGCAATAAAATCTTCGGGCGATATGCATCTATCTTTTAACCGAGGTTTAGTCAGGTCTCGTACCACCACGTAAGCAACTCTCTCCCTATATTGCGGCTCCCTTCTTGGGTCTTCCATTGTTTTTCTCTCTGCAACAATGGCACCGGGAGGTAAATGCTGTTCACTCTTGTATGTTCCATACCGAACTTCCTTCGCAAAGCAAAAGTCATCGATTGAAATCTTGTTGACTGACACTTTATAGAATTGTTCAAGGACATATCTCTTTACTTTCGATAAGTTCTTCGTTTCAAACAATATTCTCAAACATTTTTCTACAATCTTCAGCTGTGCTGGTATCCCATCTCTTCTGACGGTTTCTATACCCTTGGCATCAAATATTGGAACTTTTTGATCTTCAGATTCGTAACTGTAGCCAACATACCTCTTCTTAGCAAGCAAAACGCAAGGATGATATACTTTTTCAAACTTCAAGGTTACTGGGTCTGGATACATATTGGAGATTTCCTCTGCAATTGCTCGTCCAATTTTGAATGCCTCAGCTTTGGTTTTACCTGGGAAATACACAAATAGTGAGTCTGTATCACCATAAACTACTTTGGCTCCATAGTTACCGTTTTCAATCACATCAATTGATTGAGTTAAAATTTCACGTCCTGTTGAGACAATTGCGTCTGCAACATCTGTATTAGGCATTCTTCCACTAAAACTAGCCGAAGTATAGCCATAAGTGACATTTGCAATTAACTTTAGTGCCAATTGTCTGGCGTTGTACAACTTAGATAATTCAGTATCGTCTTTGAATAACTTCATGCCTGTTTTCACTGATATTCTGGTATTAAGGATTTCCTCCAACATTTTAGCTAGTACTGCTTTACGTACTTTGCTTTTGACAAAAATGTATCCGTTTGGCGACAAGTTAATGGCATCATTAGACTCTAGCAAGTCAACAAGACCAGGAGGTAGATCCACATTATTTAAGTACCCAATGCCATTTCGTTTGGGGTTGAAATTATGAAGCTTTCCAACCAATGTTGAAAAACAATAATTGTATGCAATCATTAGCGAGGGATATAAAGATTGGAAATCAAGAACTACTAAGGGAGATTTGTAGAAGTTTGAATCAGGTTCCATAATTAAGGAAATACATTCTAATGATCTCATCTCCTGAACCTGAGTCTTTGAGGGAGTATTAAGTACAAAGTTTTCAGGCTTTGTTAACCTTGACAATATTGACTCGACTTTGAATTGTGAACCTCTGTAAAAATTAGAGTTAAAGTCTATTCCTATTAATCGAGAATGCTCAACATTTCTAGTAATTACTTCTTGCACTGAGATGATTTTCATTGTAGATGCCATCCTTCTTAAATAGTAGTTCAAGACAAGCAAGATAGACAGAAAATTATCTGATGTTAGCCATTCAGAAAGCTGTAAATTCAGATACTGTGGGAGTGTTTCGTGTAATAGATGGTACGAAACATTTTCTAAAGTATAATTTGTCAAGCTCATCTCCTTCCTCAATATTCTCCACACATTTATAATGTGCCTACCGTTGATCAGAAAATTGGAGGTATGCGTGTAGCCCCAGCGGTCGCCCAATTTCCCATTACTTTTAAACCTTCCACGGCTGAATTCAGCACATAGGTTCACATCATAAACTAGGCGAAATCTTTCAATCAAGTACCCCCAGGTTGCTGCATTCACCTCATACCCTGAGAGGATGTCTGGATCAAATTGTTCGACCAATTCTATTAACTTTTTAACCATTTCAAACTCATTGGCGAAAACTTGAACTGACACAGGTCCTGGTAAGTGCTTTTTTAGCTTCTTGAAATGTTCAATTTGGATATCTTCGGTAGCTAAAATCCCCAAGCAGTTTGAGTTTGTATGCATAAAATTAGAATCATCAAACTGAAAGAAAATTAAAGAGACAGGGTCGTTGTTAGGATCAGGTGAAAAGACTCCAGTTGTGACCATATGTATATCCAAATTCAAACAGGTCAAACTGTTGAAAGTGTTAGGTTTTCTCACTACCTTGAGTGAATTGTACGAAAGATTGTATTGTTTTTGAGTGATTCCAAGCTCGATTTGAGATTTAAACTTGAGTCTCTTTTGTTCAGCCCTCTCCTCTTCTTTTAAATACCAAGTAGACACCTCGATCTTCAGTGGTGGAGAGATGTTATATTCCCATGATTGGAAAGTTCCAGAAACTCCTAGAAATGTTTCATCTCTCTCTTCGTCAAGGTGCTCAGAAATCTGAGCTGATAGATGTGTCTCCTCAATCAGCTTATCATTAAACAATGGTACCTGTATCTTTTTGTTACCGAAAACTAATGGTTTTGAAGGCAAGTCTCCTGTATTTTCATAATATGGGTCCGTGTAATTTATTTTTAGGACCCCTGCACTGTCAAAGTCAGCACCGATATTTTCTGCAAGGAACGCTTCTGGAACAGGTACTTCGTAAGCAATTCCCTTGTGATTGAAATCAAAACAAATTGTTACTGGAGAATCCAATGATGATGGGATTTGTACATGATTTTGCGTAGCTTTGTCAATCATTTTCGATTGTGATTTTCTTTGAGTCATCCGGTGCATTATCTGTTCGTCTAGTTCACCAACTTGGGTATTATGGAAACTATCTGAATTAATTACTTCTTCTTCTTGTTGTTGTTGTAGAACTTCTTGGACTTCTTGAGCTTCTTGTTCTTGTTCTTGTTCTTCTTCTTCCAGATCAGTATCTATACTCCAGTCTGAATTTTCAGGTGTAGATGGAGGGCTGAGGTTTGTTATATGCTCATTCTCAGCATCATCTTCCAAGGCACTGTATTCATTAAAGCTGAAGGCTAGGTCAACAAGCAGGACTGAAGCGGATTTGAAGTCAAACAAAGAATGATATTCATCCCATCTGATCAAGTCAATGTCAAATTCAAGTTTATTGTTATTAGGTGAATGTGCATCCAGGCCAGTCAATTCAAAACACGTAGGAATTGACTCCTTTGGATGAGTATAAGTCTTTTCAAAGTATTTATCAAAGTCTTTGCTTGAGGTCAGTTTATTCAACTTTATCACATATTTAAGCAATTCATCTAGTTCTAATTGGTTTGACCAGTTTGTATCTCCAGCATTTGTTCCCAAGTAGTGTATTCTAGCATCATTTTGATACTTTGAACGTTGGTAAATCAGCGGGACTTCCTTCTCCAACAGAAAACTAGAATCTTTCAATTCTAGTTGATAGTTGAGGTCAGCAAAAACGTATTGAAGCGACGATAAATACGTATTATTTTTCTGTGGGGTGGAGGTCATTTGTTCATATTTCCGAAGCTCTATGAAACCATTGTGCAACAGTCTTTGTTGAAGGGTGCTGATATTTAAGATTGTGTTTGTTGATATGTCTATTTCAAGCAAAGACTTGCCGATTCTATCATATTTCCCAGGTATGGAGGTATTTTCGAGTCGAGAATTGTGGGATAGTATGTTGTTTGAGCATATTAATGATTCCAAAAACTCCACCAAAGCATCTAATTGATGTGTTGGGTAGTGGAGAGCTAATTTTGGATCTAAAATAGGTGATCTAAAATAAAGCGAATCGCTTGAGCATTTAAGCCATCCACATCCATACAAGTTGAAGTCTACCAAGAATTGCTGGAAGAATGTTATGTGGCCTTCGTATACTTGTATTTTTTTGCGGCTATTACTTTTCAACTTTATTGCACCTTCATGTACTAGTTTTACTAAACGCGTGCGATACATGGGGCTAAGTAATGATATTTTGAGTAATAGTTTGTAGCCAACTTGGTAACCATATATTGGTGTACCTTTACATATCTCAACTGCAGCGATATACTTGCGTAGGTTTGAGTCATGTTTGCTTGTTATTTCATCTTCATCGTCTGTGGTTTCACCTTTTGATTTCAGAAATGATTCAGTTAATGATTTCTCCAAGTATTCAATGATTGAGTCTATAGATTGGTTTTCATCCAAGCAGTCGATGTAAACGTATGGGAAGTAATTGTGGATGTGCGTTAGCACATTGAATACTAGTGGTTGATCATTAGATTCAACGCGTCTTTTCTTCTTAGGCGATGTTGTTGCATTCAATTGAGAATTGGGTACTGTGATAGTCCCATAAACTCTGATCACAGGAACTTGACTAACTTTTCCATAAAGTTTATCTAGCCTAGTTGGGAATGTTTGGTATGAATCATAACAATTGATTTGTACTGCGAGTTTATCTTGAACATCATGGGAAGTATTCATACATTCATTAAATAATTTTGATGTCGCGTTTGACACTTTATTTTTTTTTGGTCATTGTAAATTTATTTTCTAATGACATTTGCTTAAGTGAGAAATTGTCTTTTAAAGATTAAGGTAGACCTCGGCTAAAAATACCAGGAGACCAAAAGTCTATTAAAAGAACATGAATTGAGCCTATCAAAAGTGATATGTATACCTCTGTGTAACCCGACCCATTGAAAAGGGGTTGTGATGAATGTGAAATCAAAGTGAAGAGGCTACTTGCAATTACTCTTGACAATTTCAAGTTGCAAACAGATTAGTTCAATTCATAACCAAATTAGGAATCTAATGAAAGTAATGAGACTTGTTATGAAAAGAATAATACGGGACTTTTGTAATTGACACCCCCCCGCATCGTAATTCTTCAAGGAATTGAATTATAAGATATTGATGGGGTTCATCAGTGCACCCGAGACATCACAAATGTATTAATACCTCCATGAATGCATGAAAGATATTTATCTATCCATTGTTGCAGAAAGGGTGGTTTGTTATGACAGGGGTTTCATTCTCATCTCGAAAAGTCATACGTTGGATCGACAACCTGGAGTCTTTTTTTGAATAGATGGTTAATATCTCTTGTCTTAATTCCTCTACATTGTACTCAAGTATTTAGAGAGCCCTGAGTAATATACATATATATACATGTGTGTGTGTACACTTGTAACCGAACAAAGCCCAATCAAGAACAAAGAAAGACAAAGAGGGACAATAGAGAGATAGGTACGGCACATTCTTTGAAAGTGCTAAGTACATATTGTGATTCGGTTAAAGGTTTTAAGAGTAGTAGTAAGTCCAGTTGCATGGTCCATTAAACTCGAAAGTAATTCTACATCCCCCATCCTTTTTTCTACACATAGATATCAATGCAGTTATCCACGTACCTTTTTAGTTTTTGTCCTTAATTTCTCCTCATGAGCCCGCCCATAATTTTTCACTTGTTGCTATTCTCCCAAAAAGGTCAACCCAACTACAAACTTTAATTCATTTGATCTGTCACTAAGCAATCCTTTTAAACCTTATATCCTACTCTTTTTATCTGTACATGGGACCACTTCACAACGGTCTCTATATATATCTTTAAATGCCACGTCGTGCTCCCTTCTATTGTCTATATTCCTCGATCTCTGTACCCTTTCATTACTTACCACCTTCAAGTATTCATTTCTTAATTATCAATTTCTTTTTTAGGCAATCATACCTTTAAAATGTCTTGCAAATCGCAATAAATAATTACTAAACCCAAGCTCATGTGGGAGCAATTCGTCTATAACAAGTGGGTGATTTATAATAAATATATTACAGAAGCTTTCATGCAAACGGTTTCCCCTCTTTCAGTTTGAAAATTATTCCGTTCTTCTTCTCACTCCAAACTATTCAAACTTTCACCAATCTTCGCTTCTCCTCTTCTTAACCATTATCATATTCATCAAACCAAACAATACCAAACAAAACCTAACTAAACCCTCAAAAAACTACAACACAACAACTGAAATCTCTCTTACATAATTCCCACATAGAAATATCTCCAAACCTTAATATATTTCATGATAAAAAATAGTCCACCCTCATACAATCAATTTATCTGTACAAAAGTCCTAATTATTCAAGATTCCATTTTAAAGTTATATAATCCCAACCAACTACACAGTGCAAACGACCCATTATTTTTTTACCTATCCCCATCATGGTCCTTCTTCCATTTTCTTCAAGGACATTCTTATTTTTTTTTTTTAACCAAATAATTCCACTCACCTTTTCTTTTACTTGTAACTTTCTCTCCCCCCCTCAACTGACTTCTATTTTTGATGGTCAAACATTAATAACTAATCAAGAGTAGAATAATTTCAAGGTATTTGTCAAGTTTTTCAATTGATGATTTGATTACAACTTACTTTTCATTCAGTGACCCTTTCATTTAACCTAATCCTTACTTAACATTGCCAACTACTCCCTCGTTGCAAACACCAAAATTTTTTGCAGCGTAAAAAAAAAAAAAGAGTAGGAAACCAGGAAGTTTAAGATCATTGTTTTTTTTTTTAGGAGTTTCAACTTTTTTACTCAAGGGGACAAAGAACGGACCTTACATGTTAATAGACCAACGACTTAGATTATAGAATAGTATGTCTGAAGACCTTAGTTTGCAGCCGCTCTCATTGAATGAGCCTGCTGACATACGTCCGTCTTCAACTTCAAGGACTTTGTCACTGAACAGCAGTCAACTGAGTCTGGGAGCTGGTGGTGCAATAAGCCACGGGGCATCCACACCAATGAATATCAATGGAAGTGTTACACGATCTTCATCAAATGGAAGTAGTACTCAACTGTCTGGCGGGTTTCTGAACTCGATCCAGGGTTCTCCATCCACTGGTTCTGGGTTCCATCTTCCAGGAGGTGGGGTTATTAGAAATGGAAGTGGGTCGCGTCCTGCTCACTTTAATAGTGAAACTCAAGCAAGACTCATGGCTTTCCAACAGAAAAGAACTCCCATGATCAGCTCGCCTCCTCTTCTGGCTAGCGCTTCCCCAAGTTCAACAAACCTTAACTTGTCAAACCAAGGTGATGGACAGCATGCTATACTCCTGCACCATGTAGACATGAGACAACCAAATGTGCTTCCTCCAATCTCAGGAATATCAAACGCACCAATCAACTTAAACATTACAAACAAACCATTGCCTCCTCTCCCAATGCTTCCACGTAGCATATCGGATAGAAACACAATTACCCCTACACCTGCAACATCATCTTCAACAACAATAAACCAAGCTGATTATCCAAACGCATCGACTGCAATTACTCCAAAGAGAACAGTTTCAGACCCCGTCAGTCACAAATTACCAGATCACTTACTTCCTTCTCCAATGTACACTAACCAGCAACAAGAGATAACCCAACCACAGAATCAAGAAAAGGAAATTGACTCAACAACAACTGAATCACAAACCAGAATACCCCCATCTTTATCTTCATCTCGCGTACCAAGTAATAGCAACGGAAACTACACACCATACACACCTGCGTCATCATACACGCTGACCCCAATGACCGACACTACTTCGGAGGGCACCATATCCTCTGAAATAAACGGAATCACTTCTCCACTCCAATCACTTTCACAACGCAACTCCCCTGGCTCACCACAAATTCCAGCTCAACAACAACCATTTGGATTGTCTAAAAAGAAGCCTTCTCTCTCTGAGAGAAGAGGAATGTCTTTAAACATGGGAGAAATGACAAAAGACCCCTCGAACGCTGAGGTACGCACCCCAACGTCAACATCATCAGCAACCTTCTCCACCCCAATCGTGGGCAGAATGAGACAATCACCCGTAGTAGCCGAATCTACTGGAGATTTGGCAAGAAAACTTTCGGACCGTAAAAACAAGCCCAACTTCAAGCTCAACTTGGATATGAACAAGGATCTGCAAGATAAATCGAATGGCAACAAAAACGGTCTTCAAAATGGTGAAAAGAGAGACGGAGCATTTAGAAACCATCATGGTGACTTTGACAACTACGCGGAGTTTGTCGACGTCAATACAGGGGCATTGAATTTTGTAGGCAAAGCATCAGTTCACCCCAATGGTATCGATTTCTCCCTGGGATACTCTGTACAGATGTCCCTTGATGATATTGAGAAACTTGAAGAATTGGGACGCGGTAACTACGGATCCGTGTTTAAAGTTATCCATAAGTCAAAGCGCATTCTCATGGCTATGAAGGAAGTGCGCTTAGAATTGGACACAAAGAAATTGGAACAGATTATAATGGAATTGGAGGTATTGCACAAGTGTGAATCTCCATACACTGTTGGCTTTTACGGAGCTTTTTTTGCCGAGGGGGCAGTCTACATGTGTATTGAGTACATGAACGGAGGATCTTTAGATAATATCTTTGGTAACAAGTACGGTGTTGCCGACGAAGCATGCTTAGCATATATTGCGGAATGTTCTGTGAGAGGTCTCAAGGAATTGAAGGACTCTCACCATGTGATTCACCGTGACGTGAAACCAACAAATATCTTGGTCAACACAGATGGTAAAGTCAAGTTGTGTGATTTCGGAGTGTCTGGGAATTTGGTAGCCTCGCGTGCAAAGACCTTGATTGGATGCCAAAGTTATATGGCACCAGAAAGATGGGAGAATGAAGGATCAACATACTCTGTGCAATCCGATATATGGTCGCTTGCACTCAGTCTTATAGAAGTTTCTGTGGGCAGTTATCCATACCCTGCAGAATCATACCAGAATGTTCTCTCACAAATGAATGCTATTGTTAACGGAGAACCTCCAACCTTGGACCCAACCAAGTTCTCGAAGGATGCACAGGATTTTGTGCGGGCATGTTTACACAGAAACCCAGACAAAAGACCTTCATATTCCGACTTGCTCGAACACCCTTGGTTGGTCAAGTACCGTGGAGTGGAAACCAACATGGCTCAAGTGGTTACAGATCGCTTAAGAGAGTTAGAAGAAGAAAAGAAGGATCTGGGCCGTAGCACTTCCGATAATAACAACAATAACAATAACAACAACGGTGCACCAATACGTCCACTGGCCTTAGGCAACGCAATTTCGGTACCATTATTACCATCCAGCATTGATAACGTGAACTCATTATTACGAAACCATGTCAGAACACCAGCAGTACAACGTGTTCGTGGAACACAACCAACAAACAGGACATTTCACAGGGGAGCGTAAAGTATCCACATGGGCTTATTTTTTTGTTTCCCATATTATGCTTGTTCTGTAACACTATGTATGAGTATTCTGGATTACTTTTAATGAATTATGTATTATATACAAACAGGCTCAACGAATAATCAACGTTTTTAATCTTCCTTTGTGAGGTCCTTTGACATGAAAGGACCATCTAAGTAGTATCCTAATTTAGCGTAGTAGTTTCTGACACCCACTCCTGAAATAACAGAGATCTTCTCTGAACCGTGTTCTTCCCTTGCGATCCTGGCAGCTTCTTCCATCAATAAGGTTCCGAAACCTTGATGCTGGAACTTACGAGGGTCTCTCGAGTGCAAGGGTACCACAGAACCGTATACATGTAACTCTCTCACAATCGAGGTTGGCTGCAGTGTAAACTCTTTTCTGTATGTATACTTCTTGGTTGCTTTACGCAATCTTAATAATCCAATCAAGATATCTTTCTTTGGATCTTCGTACGATAAAAAGGTTTCCCATCCACCATTAGCATAGTAGTCTCTTCTGATAAGCTCCACTTGATCGGGTGCAACTTTATGGTGCACTTCCTGAATGCCCACTTCTCTTGTACGTACGTCTCTGCATGTGGTACCGAAATCTTTCATTCTAGCCAAGGCCAATTCACGTAAGTTACCGTTTTCAACTCCTGAAGTCACTAATGGCATTGGAATATCTCTCTGGACTCTGTAAATACGTGTCCAAGGTGGAACTAAGGCGAGGATTCTGGCAACAAGATCGATTAACGCATTAGCGTTATATGACTTGTACAATCCTTGTTTCCATAACTCATACAATCCAGTTCCTCTGATGACTAAAGTAGGGTATAATTTAAGTCCATCAGTTCTGAAGTCTGGGTTTTCAAAATATTCTTTGAATTGTTCCAAGTCTCTTTCCATTCCTACGTTTGGTAAGTCAGGCATCATGTGCGATACAACCTTGTATCCTGCATCCTTGGCTACTGCAAATGTTTCACATACAGACTTTACTGTGTGCCCTCTGTTGGTGTCTCTTGCAACGTCTTCGTATACAGATTGAACTCCAATCTCCAATCTAGTACATCCATACTTTAACATGTCACTCAAGTGTGTTTCGGTACAATAATCTGGTCTTGTTTCGATTGTTATTCCAACACACTTGGTTTGGGACTGTTGTGAGAATTTAATGGCTTCATCAATATCACGGCCATTATAACCTGTAAGTGCATTATGCAACTGTGCAATGAAACCTTCTCTGTAGTCTATAGGTAAAGACATGAATGTACCTCCCATGACGATATACTCAACCTTATCGATCGAATGCCCCAACTGTCTCAACTGCTCGACTCTTCCACGGGCTTGTTCATATGGATCATAACGAGCTCTAATGGCTCTCATGGAAGTAGGTTCATACCCAGTATAAGACTGTGTCGAATACTCGAAATCACTATCTGGTCCTCCAGGACAATAGACACAAATATTACCAGTGTATGCAATATGAGGACATCTATGTGGTTTACACATAACTGCAACCACAGCAATACCACTCGCAGTCCTCACAGGCTTAGCCTTAAGCTTTGGAATCAAGTACTTTTTATACTGATCTGGAATTGAGGAAATAATATCCGTCAAACGTGGCTGTTGCTTTAACTTATACTTCTTAGCATACTTGGTAATAAGTCCATTCAAATTCACATCCTTAGAATTAGTCAATGAAGAAACCAAGTCTAATGAAACATCTCCGCAACACTGTATAAACCGTTCCTTTTCAGGTGCAAGCTTCTTCCCATTCTTCTGTACCATATTAATAGTTATTATTCTTGACCGTTGCTTCCCTCTTCAATACAACAACTACAATGATCAATCTCATCTCTTTTGCATTTTTTTGAATCCAGTATACCTTTGGTCATGTGACCACCTGATTTTTTTAAGTACATACAAATTTTTGTTAAAGGTTAAAATTTTCCAAGTCCAAGAACCAACAAGATGATAAGGATAGGGCACGTAGCGAGGATAGGTCATGGTGTGAGAGGTTTTCCTATCTATTCAAGTGGATTAGTTAGGTATGCATCTTCTATTCCAGCTAAAAAGAAGAAAGATCTTAAGAAAGGTGGAGATATTAGTCAAATTCCATTGAATTATATTGGAGTCATGGCAGACTTCTATATTCCACCCAAGTTCAGATCAGCGCCAGTGACGCTGTGGCATAAGCTTCTTTTCAGAAGATTAGGTAGTTTTGTTGTTAATACTTACAATATTGTAAAGTATAAACGTGAGACCAAGTTGGATCTTAATTTCAATGAATGGAAAGATAATGCAGTTGATCAATATGTCAAGACAAATAAGATTTTTGCTTCAGGGTGTAACAAACGTCCAGCTGAGCGTGCTGCTTACTTGTCGAAGTTCTTGGGACTGGTAGCTTGTACAGACGTGGTTAAGAGTTTATCTGCTAGAGCAGAATCGTTCCCTATAGATGCCAAGTTAGACTGGGAACTCATTTCGATTGAAAAGACACCAAAGGTGATTTCTTTCAATGTTTTGCCAGACGCAGACGAATTGACCTCATACATTCAATTTGTTATGAAATGCCAAACCAAGCAAAAGTTGACCATCGTTAGAGATGGTGAACCTCAAGTCAACATTAAAAGTGTTTCCGATTACTTGGTCTATACATTAAACCCTTACACTGGTGCCATGTACTTGGCAGGAACTTTATTTGAAGCAGACCATATAAGAACAGTCTCACCTGATGAAAAGTTTGCCAACATCAAATACATGATGGCCTTCACTAAGAACTGTGGGGACATCTACAGAGCTAACCCAAGAGCCATCCAAAGCAAAAAGTGAACTTGTAAATAACCCAGCTGTACATAATCTCATAAAAACAATTTATTCCAAAAAATGAATACCTAAAAGTAATAAAGAAGTGTAAAAAGAAGTGAAGCATTTCCCCCAACCTTATAGAAAAAAGAGACATGAAATCGAAAAGGAAACTTTTTTAGTCCATCAAGAAGACGTCGTCTGTGTTTAAAGTTGTATTGCTATTGCAGTTGCCCAAGAAGATGGGTGTAGACTCTATGTGACTTTTCTTTTTGAACGCATCGTTCAGAAAGTGGTGGACATGGTGAGGTGACGTCGAGGACGTATCATCTGCTCCGTTAGAAGTATGTGAATCCGCCGACGACGAGAGTGAGACACTCAGCAAGATATTATTCATGTTGGGTCTCACTAGCAATGTACCCGATTGAGACCTCAGGTCTCTTCTCAGTAACTCTTGTGGTGTGAGTATCAAATCTGAGAGTGATCCAGGTACATAGTCTTCTTCGAAAAAATCGTCCTTTTGTGGGTCGTCCTCCAACAAGTCGTCGTCATCTACAATTGCAGACGAGTTGAGGTCGTAGAAAGGAGGTGAGAACGGGTTGGTCCCAAAACTATTGGATGTGCTGTTCGTCGATGTTCCTGCCATCGAATTGGAAAACACATTGAAATTCCCAATTGTATTGCCAGCACTATTTCCCAAGGATGGTTGTCTAGAAAATGTGAACCTTGAGGTTAAGTGTTCGTATGGAGGTGACGAGTGGAGTTGTTGTTGTGTGGAGAGTGCAAATTGTTGTTGTTGCCCGTATTGATTTTGTAATAACGGATTACTGGTTGGAGATGAATTCGAATGGTAACTAGCAGTTGGAATTGATGATGATCTATAGTTTTGTCCAGTACTCTTGGGAAGGTACTCGCTTAGAGAATTAGATTTGAAGAACATCAGTTGGGCTTGTGGTTGTGAGGCTTGTTGTTGTTGTTGATGTTGTTGTTGTTGTTGTTGTTGTTGTTGTTGTTGTTGATGGAACTGTTGATGTTGATGTTGTTGAAGCTGCTGTTGTTGCTGTTGTTGTTGCTGTTGTTGCTGTTGTTGCTGCTGCTGTTGTTGTTGGAGTTGTGGATGTTGTGGCTGCGGTTGTTGGAGCTGTGGTTGTGGTTGATAAAGTTGTTGATTATAAGGTTTTAGTTGATGGAGTTGCTTTTGCTGCTGTTGCTGTTGAGAATGTGGCTCTTGTTGTGATTGGAGGTGTGGAATCGACCCACCAAACTGAGTGGCCAGGGACTTTTGCAGCGAGCGAATACTGACAAAGCTGCCTACGGGGGTATTTGGTTCTTCATTTCCGTCTGAGTTTTGGGCATTGTTGTGTTCTGACAGGCTGTTGTTGCTGTATTGATGGCTTGAGCGGCGGTGGTGGTTTGAGTAGCCGTTTGAATTTAATAATCCCTTGGAGTTGACTCTAGTTCCATCGGGTAAAAAGTGAGCTAAAGCACACTTTAAGCCAAACTTACAGTTACCTTTCTGGAAGTATTTGCAGGGGAGTTTATCAGCCGCCAAAGTTCCATCCAAGTTATGGGAGAAGGGGCAAGCAGCACCTGCCTGGCAATTTCCCTGGCGATAGAATTTGCAAGGAACGTGGCTCAAGTTCTTGTTTGAATTGGAAGAATTCCCTTGGCCATTGGTGACTGGAACAGTACCAGGAGGACCAGTATTTGGAGGTAATTGAGCGTTAGCAATCGATAAGTTTAAGTTTGTCATGGCATCAGTATTTGTAGCGTCGTGAATACTAAACTTTCTATTGTTATGGGACGAAGATGAAGAAGATGAAGTCGAATTGGAATGATGATGGTTTGAATTGTTTCTATTATTCTGAATACCACCACCCTTCTTACTCTTAGTCACCGATGTAGGGATAATCTTGCAATCACTCAACCTCAAGAATTCAAAATCTGGTTTGGAATCTACACTTATATTCATGGCATTCAAAGAACTTTAGTAGCACTGTGTAGTAGTAAGCAATGGAAATAACAAAAAGATAATCTAACAAGCAAATCTAAAGGGTGTGGTGGAAAGAATGTATCTAAAGAAGGGACATTCACTCACACACACACTGTATAGTTGAATAAAAAGAATAGAAGGGAGATTAATATTGTGCTCAAAGATAAGCAAAATGAGTCAAGGTACAAAAAAAGTAGGGGAAAAAAAATTGGTTACAAGCAATGACATGTAAAGGGAGAGAGTGCCAATAGAAAAGGGTCACTGAAACGAAGGGGGTACTTGTGGATTCCTTAGGTTGCTCCGTGGCATCCGCCTTGTGCGGCTGCGTAAGAATGTATGGTATCCAACCAACACACTTAATTGAATGTAGGTCGTGTGTGGTTAAGGGGGAGTGAGAGAGGGGGGGGAGGGAGAAAGCGAGGATTAACAGTGGCTTCACTCAGAATATCCACACACACACACAAAGAATTCCAGTACAAGAAGGTGCCAAAATGAATAAATGAAGGACAAAGAGAAAAGGTTATGGTTGTGGTTGTGGGGTTGTGTTCGGATGTTAGGAGGAATAATGGATTAGTAGTTAATGTTATGAGTGGTTAGAGGTAGATTGATTGTATTGATTGATTGTGTTAATTGATTGATAAGATTAAAGAATGATGAATTTCAGATTCAAAGTGATTGATGTATGTTAACCTTTATGTGTATATAAAAATTGAATCATTTATTAGAGTTTCTTGGTGATAAGAATCTTCGAAAGACGTTTTGCTTCACCCTGGTTGTTATTAGAATGATCCAGTCACCTGATTTGATCTATGATTGATTACAGTTTATGATTTTTAATACGTTATTAATTATTACATTGTTCTTGTTAATAAGTATATAAATATATAATTGATGAGTCATGAGAGAGAATAGGATAGTATTGATAAAGATTATTGATGTAAGATAAAGACAATTGAGGTTAATTGATAAATGTTGGTGATATTTACTTGACTCCAAATCATCGTTTGTTATCGTATTTTCATATGGTTAGTAGTCATGTCAATTATAAGCATTAAGGCAGATTATTACAGATAAACTCAAAAGATAACTAGGTCGATGAGGATATCTAGGGTCCTTAAACAGTTCATACATTCCGTTTGATAACTATTAAAATTTCATTGTTCATTTGGCTTGCTATTTTACAAGTATCTAATCTTTGATATATCATTTATAATAATCATTCGATATCTTTCCAAATAGGTTTATTATCTTATCTATATGTTGTATTGTTAAGGTATTGTTAAGGTTTTTATGTAATGTTGCTTGTTTCGTATCATTGATATATTATCCTAATCGACTTGGGTTTATCGGCATTCACTTTGTTCTTTTCCTGTCATTTATGTAGATGATATAAATGTTATGAACACTTTTGTAATTATAAATATCAACTGACCTCTTTTTTGATTCTTTATCCACCTTCTTTTCAAAAGGCTTCTATCAACAGATATACTAACATATTAAAATTGAACTTATAAATTACTTTACCCACTACTCATTAATCATTTACTCTTCACTTTTTTTTATTCCTATTAACATATTAACCTTAAATGCGTAGAGAAATGAATCTCACTTTCCTTAATCCTTTAATCACAACTTCTTCTCAATGTTATTCTTCAATCTGTTATATCTGCTTTTACTAGTCATTCTTAAACCACCCAAATGGGCTCTTTATTCACTAAAAACTAACGACGGTCGTTGGAACCAATACTTCTCTTACCAGAGAACAAATGCTTAGGAAGGGCAGCAGTAGCATGTCTGTCACCTTCACCTTGTCTTGCAGCTCTATTTCTGTCTCTTCTTTGTACCTTGTGCAATCTTTCAGCCTGTGATCTGAGTGCTCCGTCAGCCACACCGTCGTTCAAACGATCCGATTGGGCTCTTGGGGCATTCTTCTTGTGAATCTTGGCTTGTCTTATACCTTGGTTTCTCTTCAATACATCCACTCCACTCAATTCCTTTCCTGCCTTTCCAGCATTCTTCTTCAATGCATTGGTGTCGTATCCGGCATTGTACATATGGTCTTCCATTTGAGAGAATGACTTCTTGATTTGGTCTCTTGGCATTATAGCCTTGTTCTTCAATGACTTTCTATAACGGCCTTCGTTAATGATCATCTTTTGCTTGTTTCTGATCCATTCAGCCTTTTCTTTAAGGTCTTCGGTTTCTTCGTCTTCCAATTCAGAGTCAGAGTCGTAGAATCCTTCGGCTTCCAACTTCTCTTCTTCGTCTTCCAATGCTTGTAACTTAGCAACAATGTCTGCGTCCAAGTAATCGTACACATTCTTACCATCCAAAACTTCTGGCATGACATCGTTCTTCCATTCTTCGTCTTCGAGCAAGTACTTGTCCTTCAAGTTGATGTTAAACACACCAGCTCCTCCGTTTTCTTCTTCGACATCTCTGGCCAATGTACGTCTTTCTGGGTCGTCACGGTCGTACTTAGCTAATGATGCGACGGCATCTGGAATAAATGGTGATCTGTCAACGTCATCTCTCGATTGTGGTTTGGCAACGTGAATCTTGTTCAACACATTGTTGACACGGCCAGATCCCTTCAATTTCTGTTCGATTCTGGCAGTCAACAACTTCTCACAAGCGTGGTTACGTACTTGCATAACATTGTCTTCTTCGTAACATGAAGTGTGCATAATCTCAACACCTGGTAATGATGTGGTCAAAGACTTTAACAATTCTTGCTTTTCTTCAGACAAGTGCTCTTCCTTGATAATATCACTCTTGTTCATAACAATCATAACAGATTTGTTTGCAAACAATGGTTTAATCGAGTTGAACAACTTAACTTGTGCTTCGATTGAGAAACCACACTGCTCAGACAAATCCATAAAGTACAAAACACAAGATCTCAAGTGCGCAATAGCGTAAATAGACTGCATTTCGATGTTGTTCATTTCCTCAGTAGGTCTGTCCAAAATACCTGGGGTGTCAATGGCTTGAAATCTCAAGTACTTGTAGTCAAAATGACCAACGTACAAAGACTTGGTGGTAAAAGCATATGGTTGTACTTCCACATCTGCCTTTGTGATACACTTCAAGAAGGAAGACTTACCAACATTGGGGTAACCACAAATAAGCAAAGTTCTGGTGTTAGGGTCAATACTAGGTAAACGTCCCAAATGCTGTCTAACTTGTTCCAAGTATACAAAAGGGTCCTTCAACTTCTTGACGATGGTTGCCATTCTACCCAAAGCAGCTCTCTTCAACTGCTTACACTGATACAAAGACTGACCAAACTTTAACAAACGAACATAATCTCTAGCAACCTGTTCAATCAAAGTTTTGGCACGAGAGACAGCAGCAAGCGAAACCTTGTAATGATTCTTCTCATACAAAGTGTCCATCAAATCTCTGTGGAAAGGATGAACATCGTTAATATTAGGAAATCCACTTATCAAATCACTGAACTTCTCAGCAAACCCTTCAGATGTATATCTGACTTTTCTCATATAGAACGCCCTAATACGGGTAATCTTGAACCCAGGTCTGATAACAGTAGGGGTTTTTCTCTGGGTCCTGTTAAGGACAATGTCCAACATGTCATTAGACGTTGGAACACTTGGGATATCCTTCCATGAAAGTTGCATTATACTTGTTTAAAGAAGTGTTTCAATTTCCATTCTACTTTTTTTTTCTATCTTCATCTCATCTCTAAAAAAAAAATCAGATGCGGCTCAAGAGAAGAGTTTCCTATTTGGGCCATTCCACGAGGATAGAGGAGATGAGGAAGAGAGGTGAAGTGTAGGGCTATTGATCCAGTGGATTATCAGTTTGATCATCGTATGATCTTATGTGTTTATATATTAGTCCTCTGGAGTTCTTTTAGGTCATATTTATAGGGAGTTTAAATGGTCTTTATGGCTGTTCATTCATATACTATGAATATATATTTATGGTTTAAGATAATACACTTTGCAGGTGTATTGAAGAGGAGAAGGTCTAAATAAAGATTTGGATTAAGATGAAGAGTACTAAAAGACTTCATTATTATACTTATACAATATTTCAATAGTACCATTTTATTCAGTGTTATCATCCTTAATTTCCTAGAATACCCACTTCTAAACGATAGCGAGAGATATAAAGACAAGAGATTGTATTCTTTCGTCTAGCTTTCAGAGTGATGTAAAAGATTAACTATCCATTTCCAAGCTCACTCCACTTATATGAAGTGAATGCTGTAGTGAATAAACTACTCGTTGTAGTGGTAAACCAAGTAATTTGGCAAGCCAAACACTTCATATCCCAATCTCTTTGCCATTTTAGCAAACCCTTCGGTTTCAATCAAATGGTAAAAAGGAAACGACGGAAACATGGCTCCGTCTCTATGCACGTCAGCCTTCACAAGCACCGCTCCTCCTCCAACACCGTCCAATGCCATTTCAGTGTTGACATCTCCATTGGCGTCGTAGAAAAAGGCCATCAAAGGTCTAAAGGTTGCGAGCTCGCTGTAACCTTCTACAATGATTTCGTCTGGTCCCATTGATGCAGCCAACTTCAATCCTTCTTCCGACTCCACCCAGTTGTTGAAATCGTATGCACGGATAGCTTCCTCTTTGGTACTTTCTTCAACGTATCTCTGGTACACGTTGGCACTGAGAACCGGCTTGTTGTGCGACGTCATGTCTTGGATCAATGTGGGAGGTGTTTCGACAATGTCTGCGTCCATCCACAACACCCATGAGTGTGCTGGGGACAACGCCGTGAACACCAATGAGTTTCTTGCCAATGCCATCATCGAACGTCTCAGTTTCTGTACCTTCAACGCGTGACGGTCCTTCTCCAATTGGGACTGTAACGAGTCCGTGTCCTGTCTCAAGATTACAATTTTCTTGAAGTTCAACTTCTGTTGTACCTGTTTCTTCTTGATGGCCAGCTCCAACTGCTTCAACGCTTCGTCACCATCCCCGTTACGTGGAAGAATAAACCCTAAAGTAATCAAAGTATGGTCGTATGTCAATTTGTTAATGTTGTCCCAGTACTCAGTTAAAAAGTTTGACATTGGTGTCAAAAGCAACACCTCTTCCTTGTTAAGCAACGCTTCTGCTGATGTTGTCAACTTGTTCAAGTCATAGTGCATTATGTGGTTCTTGGGCAAGTTCTTCAATATCACAGAGTCCCTGCTTTTGCCAAACCAACCTTCCTTGGTCTTCTTGGTATAGCTATACTTGTTGGTCTTACTGCTTGATGCCGAAAATAATTGGTAGTATACAAATAAAAGTATCGTCACTGGCACCAAGAGCAACAACGGGTTCCTTCGTATGTTACGTACATACGGGTTCTTAAGAATCATCCTAGCTTAATTCACAATAAAACAATGTTTTTTAGACCTTATACACTCTCGTTTAAAAGTCGTCGAGTAAATCAATCAGCAACCCCAAACGTATACACAACAATATCAATCCTTAGCTTGATTTCAACGTCTCTGTGTTGTTGGTGTCGTGTATTTTTTTGATTCGAATTTGCGAAATCTCGTTGAAAATTTTGGCTACAAAAGACCCTTACCGCACCAACTAGAGTTTTATGTTAAGGAAGGTGAAAGTGAGCAATGGGGTGGACGGGAGGGTCTTTCTGGTAAGTTACGTATCTTAACGATTGAACAGTTGATTTTTATGTTAGTTTAAAAGTTATTTAGCAAGTTTTCTGGTCTCTTTTAAGCTTATTAGTTTGACATAAATTTTGCTTTGAATCGTAGATTCGAGGACGTGATTGGCCTTTTTGCACCCAAATATCAGATTCACTATATGTGGATTGTGGTGTCGTTTGATTCAAGAGTGAGTAAAGTAAGAACGAGTGAGATTCACATATTAATTATCAGCGAATTGTGGATAATCCAACCCAAGTTCAGTTAGATATATACTTGTATTTTTGTGTTAATTCTTTCATGAAAGTCTTGTCTTAAAAGACCCAAAGTTTTCAAATGAGTCGTAAGACTTAAAGATGAACACACTTAGGGTGAATTACTATTAATTTGATCCTTTAAAAATCTTCAAACTTCTAATTACTTTACATGTTCTACTATCTTTTTAAAACTTAATATTTTCATTATTGGTAATTATGTACCATTATCCTAAAACCAGCTTAGAATTAACTTGCAATCAGCTAGACAGACACATCACTAGCGTGAACTAACACTACACTTATGCAATTATTAGGCTCACTCCATAGGAATGCTCATATACTAGTATATACCTTACTTACAAACCTTACCATCGGCAATCTCTCTAGATTCACCGTTGACAATAACAGGCTCGTCCCAGGCCAACATGTTGTTGAAGAACTTCTTGTTTTCTTCAGTTGGTTCCAACTTCTCGAAAGCGTACGATTCCCAGTCTGGAGCAACGTTGAAAGCTGGCTCGAATTCTTGACCTCTGACCAAGAAAGCACCGGTGATACCGTTGTTGTTGTTTTCACCGTAGACAACCATACATCCGAAAATGTACTTAGATGATCCAGTCAATCTGTTGAAGAAACCTCCAACCAAGTTGTTGGACATAAAGGTCAAGGTCAACTCGTCGTTGTACTTGTAGTCAACCTTCCACAATGACCATTCTTCTGGGTTCCATTGGTGTTCCCAGAACCATGGGATGGCTTCTTCTCTGGTTTCCTTGTTAGAGTAGACTCTCTTCCACTCGTCCAAAGCAGCAGTTGGCTTACCCAAAGCTTCCAATGGGTGCTTTGGTCTTGGAGCATCAGCTGGAGGAGCATCAGCAGCAGGGGCAGCAGCAGCAGGCTTCTCAGCCTTCTTTGGTTGCTCCTTCTTTGGTTGTTCCTTCTTCTCCTTCTTTGGTGGAGTGTATTCAATAGGCTTCTCGGTGAATTCTGGAGTGAAAACATCCTTGAGGATCTTTTGAGAAGTGATAGTCTTGTACCATCTGGTGATACCTGGGTGCTTCTTTTGCCATTCTTTACCGTTCAAGTATTGGAAACCTCTAAAGTAAAGAGCAGCAGAGTAAACATCAGCGTAGGTGATTCTTTCACCAACCAAGTAGGTGTACTCGGACAATCTTTGTTCAAAGATAGAGTCAACAATGGCAATGTGAGCCTTGTTGTCATCAACAGACTTCTTGTTGTATGGAACTCTTCCAGTGATTGGACCAAAGATTCCGGCACAAGTGGTGAGCAACTCACTGGTGGAGAAGGACAACCACTTAATGATCTCAGCATATTGCTTAGAGTTTCTACCCAAAAGCTTGGACTTGTCGTCAGACAAACTGATCACTATCAATTAGTTAGTATATTTTCACACACAAATTATTTCAACAATTTGGACAAATTTCAGAATAGTGCATCTCGACATAATGTATTAAGACAGGGATAACTGTATTTATAATGAAAACTTCTCATCATTTCAGTCCATATTGTTAATAGTTAATAAAAAAAAATCACATACAGTAAAGGGAGATGGCAATAGACTCGTGCAACTTGAATCCCTTTGGACCAATAAAGGCTGGGATCTTGTTCAATGGAAAGTTTTCCTTGAAAGCAGCTTCTTCCTTGGTAGCAATCTTGATATCCAAGTCGAGGTGCTTGATAAGAGCCCTCAATGGGATACCTCTGGCTTGGTCAGTTGTGTAAAGAGTACCTTGAGACATAATGAGTTGTTGAAAAAAAAATCTCAGCGAAAAATTTTTATGGGATGTTGCACTTTATATACGTCTGGAAAACGAGGTCAGATAATTAATCCGGGTAATATTATTCGAATTATTGACAGTTTGTGGAAAGAGGTAATGGCGAATGAAACCGTAGAGTAAGAGACGACATGTAGGATAACAAATAGAAGAGGTTTTTTGAAAGAAGAAGTGAGTTAAAGTAAATGAGATACTGGAAAGATAAGTGAGTCTTTTGTTTGAATGTATAGTTTGTACATAGTCCATTGCAGTTGATTGAATTGATTGATAATTGAAGAGAACATACATACCACCATTGAAAAGTGTGGAATTGCATCAGTTAAATGATACATTAAATGATTTCGTAGAGATGAAGTAGATATGTTCTAGAGTTGGCTGTCAGGTTTTTATTTATTCGAGAAGTTCATTATCTCTTTAAAGACTCTACTTGTTTAGCCAGAACATGTGGCACAATTATTAATTTATGAATTCCAATGATTTCTGCAAAATATTCACCAAATTATTACTATACTTACAATTTCGACACTCAACAAGTCCTTTCGAAATATCAAGATATAAAGTTAACTTATATATGTTAAGACAAGATAAGTTTTCTGTATAAAAGGAAGGTTCCGTTTCATAACAGAAGAAGCTTTCTTGACAAGTAACGCCAAAATTTTTCATACGTATTCAGCATACACCATACCTTATTTATACCAGGCTCCAATTACATTTACTTTATATCTTACTTTATATCTTACCTTATTTCTTACCTTATATCTTGCCTTTTATTACCTTACCTTATCTCTACCTTAAATTGACTTGTATCCACTATTCTTCAAAAGTTTTGTGATACCTTATTCATCTAACCTTATCAACACCACGCCTAATTGTCTTGCTTTACATCGACCACACCTTAATTGTCTTACCTCATATCAACAATACTTTATTCACTTATAGCTTACCTTATTTATCTTACTTTATTTTACCTTGTAGTTATATCTTCAAACCACAAACCTTGTTTATCAATGAATCTAAAAATACTTCTTACAACTCTAACATTAATCAAACCAACAACAAATATGTACAATAATTACTTGCTTTTACTTTAAAACTTTGTTTTATTTCTTACTTTAGCTCTTTGTCGTCATAACAGCTTTATTTATCCAGCATTATCCAATAAATTCATTTTGCAGTCACTGTGGTTTTGTGGTTTGTAGTAGAAAATCATCAATTTATACAAAAATGGACAAATCAAAGACCCCACTCTAGCCACCAGGAATCGATTTACATTTTTTTTTTAAACCTGGTCCAATTTCCAACTCAAGTAATCTAAATAAAGCTTCAAATTTTTGTTTACTTCAAGAATAGCCTCTAGTACATTAAACATTTATTGCTGCAAAATTGATCAGAAAACCGTTTCTTGGTCCCCAAGGCGACGCCAAACAACCGTTTTCTATGCCATCAACGCAACGAAATACTTTTAAACCATCACATCTACGAACTTTTTTTTTTTTTTTGGTGTAAAGCACACTCTTTAATACATCATACTTAGTCCAAAGAGGCGCCTCTTGTTTTAAACAACAATCCTTTGTGCTGTTGAAACATGACGGCACCCTACACAAAGATTCTTGATAAGTTCTTGTCCACAAAATCATGGTTATTGCTAAAAGGCGTGAGGATCTTCCAATTACTTTTGTTTTATTAAAGCAGTTGACAACGCCAGAGCAGAAGTCCAACTCCAGCTATGTCTGGAACGTGCAATAATAATTTGATAAGCCTTAAAGGTAAAACGAACCCTGAAACATCTATATAAACTTCAGTATCTGTGACACACTCTAAACTGTTGCAAATTATTGTGACCTCGTAAAAACTTGCTCCAGTCGTAAAACCTCGAAGAACAATTACCAGTTTCTCTCCCAGTACCTTGAAGTAATCAGAAACTCCACAAAGTATTCCTACACAATCACGACCAAACAATTAAAAATATCCGTATTTAAGTTTATGGCAAAAAAGCTTGTTACATAAAAAAACCATAAAAAAGCCTCGCATTGGTTTGTTGTATTTTTTTAATTAGACCTGACATAACACTTGTTTAAAATAATATTTTTCTGTTACTTTGCTGTATGTTTAGTAGCAAGGTTTTAATATTCGGCGTATATATGCTTCTTGTTCTAGATCTTTGATCTGACCTCAACAATAGGCTCTACGAAGATTTGATGATTTGTTTAATGCAAACTATATGGTGGAGAAATTGTTTGGGGAACAGTTGGTTCCCTTTGTTATTTAGATGAGTATTAAGACATTACAAACTGAAATTTACAATAGGAAAAGAGCTCCTTACAACACCGTCTATAACCTCTGTCTCTTTGGTTTTTGGTTCTTTTTTATGGTTTGGTTTTTTTTTTTTTTCTGGCTTTGTATCTCCAATTCAGTGCTTTGCATCATTTCACTTTAGTACGGCAATCCCTGGTCCACGCTGGTGCTCTGTGTTTCTCGTCTGGTCATTTCAGAAAGTGGGTTCAGCATCCACCAGAAATGGCATCTCCATTGGATTATTATCACAGGATCAAATAATGACTTTTCAATTTGTTTCATTATTCGATCGATATTGTAGTTGGATTCTTCAACGGTCACTTGTGCGTTGTGGCTGCTATAGAAACTCTTCAATTTCGCTACGTAGTCACGCATGAGACTGGCAACCGTCACTCGTTCTGTTGATAAGACAATTCCATGCATCGACTGGAGAGTCCTCCATTCCACCGCTCCTCCACCGCTGCCGCTTCCACTGCTGCTGCTGCTGCTTCCGCCATTGCCTTCTTTGCCTTGGTTCTCCGTACTAGTAGCTCCTCCACGCGTCACATCAACTGATTGTACTCCCATAGTTGAAAAGTCCGACATCAACGAACTTCGTAACGATAACTTGGATAACGAAAAATCATCGTCACTGATTTCCAGTGACCGCGGTTGCCTCGTTAACAAAACATAGTTCAACTTGATCATGTTCCATGTAAGTTCGCGCAACCGGCGCCCATCGCTTTTCCAGTGGTCACTATTCTGAGAGTGCCGCGACGAGGGTAACTCAAATTGCTTGAAACAGCTATCGAGATGCTCCACTTCAAACTCAGTCACCCTCAAGAAGCCATCGAGAATTCCTTTCGTGTCTCCATAGTCCATTTGATGTTGCGTCGCTTGGTGCTGTTCCAGATGTAGCTGTTGCGCTCCCAGCTGGTATTGATATCTATGTTCAACTAGATTTGTATTGGGATAAACAATATCCTCAAAAATGTCCTCTTGCATTATTGGACTGAAGAAATCTGGTTTCGAGTCCGTCCCTATCGGAAATTGGACCCGGAATCGCGTGTTTCTGGACGCATCCATTGAGGTTGCGTGGCTTGACGAATCGTTACTTGGACCTGCCAATTCTTGTCGATTCATTAAACGAAACTCATCGTCAAACCCATACTTTTTTATAATAAAATACTTTAATATTATGATTGAGTGGATGGAATTGATCAACAAGACATTATTACTACTACTTTCTCTATTCACAACATGTGTGGAGATGAACAGCTTGATCTTTTGTAATATCTTATTGAACATTCGGATCTGATTGTTAAGAACAACCTTTAAGTAGTAATCCATACTTTCCTTTCCGACTTTGAACTGGAAGCTCAACAATATGAGTACTATGCTGATGAGCAAGCTTTCGAAATACCTCACGTTATCAAGCAGCACCTGGGTGAGGAGTTTTGCCATATTCCATTCCTGTAATTGTTGACCGAGCAATTGTGAAAGTTCGATATTAGTGTACGAAGAGCAGTTCAACAAACAGTTCACCAAAAGTGTCTGTCTCCCTTCGGATGCTTCCAACAGCTTCAAGCAGTACGCTGGCACAGTCAGTTTCCAGATGTCTAGCTCGTTGAACAAGTCGAGGAACCAGTAGTATTTTTCATTCTCGATGAGTCCTATGAAAACGTTGATGTCGATTCCATTTGGTAGGTCCATTGTCAATAATGGGTTGTCGTGTTGGTCTTGCGGCGGTCTCAAGTACGCAGCATTTTCTGTTTGCGGCAGCACGTAGTTGGGCTGGCTCGACATGAGATGATGATGGACTACACTGTCTTGTGTGAAGTTAGATAGTAGTTGTTGCTGGTGATGTTGTTGTTGTTGTTGCTGCTGCTGTTGTTGTTGTTGTTGGTGAAGATGTTGTTGTGAATGTTGTTGTGGATCTTGATAAAAAAGATTAGGATTCTGACTAAGTAAGTAGCTGTTGTTTATAAGTTTGTTCATGACTAGGTTGTTCGGCAATACTTTGTTTGTGTGATGGGTAGCATCAGCGGGCTGATGAATCTGGTGTATAGGCTGTTGGTTGAGTATTGTAGGGGTGTACTGACGTTGATCGTGCGCTCGGCTTTGATAGTCTCTGGTCATGCCGGGTACAATTGCACCCCCTGCTGTGGTTGAAGTAGTTGAGGTAGTTGAAGGCGAAAAGTATGTCGACAGTATTGCAGTGGTCCCTGAAGAAGGGCTTATTGGGTAGTTTGAAGAAATGGTTGCTCCTAGTGGAAGTGTTGTATAGACGTCCTTTTGGTATTGCAAATCGGACTCCTTCAAGTCGTCTTGATTGTGTAGGTGAAGATATGGTTCGTATGAACGTTTCCCGTTTTGGTAGAGTGACGCAATGGTTATAGATTGGTCGAGTAACTTGAAGTCTGAAGTATCTGCTGTGGCAGTATGCGGTCTTGTTGGAGCAGATACAGTTCCTGCTAAAGCGTGGGTTGGTTCAATGACATTGGTTCCAGGAATATGCGGATCAAGGACCGCGTCCAAGTTATAGGTATCACGAGGAGCAACGTTCTCATCAGGATTGTATATGGTATATTGAGTGAAGTTTAACCGTATCCCTCGATAGCATTTCCTTTTAGATTTAATGCAATTTCGACACACCGGTTTCTGCTCGTCGCACTTCATATGTCTGTCACGACATGTTAAACAACCAGATCTAGTTCTACTTCTTTTGATAGCTGGGTTCAACCGTTTTTTGGCCATGGCTCTTTACAAGGAACAAGTTGATGGGTGAGTAAATATTGGGTGGTGGTATTGATAAAGAAGGTTGAATTGACGTGTTTTTGTTTCCAAGTCTGTTGGAGTCTTGGCTTCCTTTAGTTGTAGTTGTAGTTGTTGTTATACTCCTATTAGTGAGGACTACAGGGCAGTTGTTGAAAAGTCTGGACAATATAGATGGTGATGAAACAATAGGATGTGGTCGCTGCCATTCATATAGAATAAAAACAGCTCCTGAATAGGCGGTGAGATGGGATGGTTGCCTTGGACGGACTCTATCTCTTGTTCTTTGGAGCTTTTTTTTTAATTGTTTGTTCCAAACACCGAATCGGATCCAAACCTTGTGTCAACGGTAACGATACGACCCACGACTTGTCCTGTCCCTTTTCCCAACGTTGCAGTATGACTTGCTTCGTGTATGTGCAATCGGGTTGTTGTACTGATTAAACACTCCAAATCGCGGTGTCTTTCAGACGAACTCGAATTCGCAAAAAAAAAAAACAAACTTCGATTTGGATCAGATCAAAAAACTATAGTGTGGGTTCTAGTTCCTCAATTGAGCGTATGGGAGGGGGGAATGTGTGTAGTCGTAAAGAATGTATGAATGAACGAATGCCTAAGATGGACAGGTGGTAATTACGCTATATTTGTGTTGAGGGTGCCAAATGTGTTACACAATTTATGACAATTATATCAAGATGTTTTGTAAACAGAAGAATTCATTCCTAGCATACCTCATGCCAAATTTATATACTTTGGATGGTTATTTATACAAAATCATGTGTTGACACAAATAATACGGAAACCGTTTATTCATACAGAACAACAAGGTTATACAATTGGGAAAAATTTTCAGTTGCAATACATTAGAAAATAATGTAGATAGTTTGGAAAATATGCAACCAGAGGTAGAAGCGCCAAAATAAGCAGACTGGCGAGCACAGAATGGAAACGTACCATTAGCTTGCGGGATACCAGCACATCGCTGGGCATATAGTGTATCTCCGCTGATTCATGGGGGAAGGCTTTGTTGACACGACCGCCTGCCACCCTTGTGGCTATTTTTTTTTTGAGGACCGAGTGCTGCTGGTTGTACCTCTCCTCACCCGTCATTGATGCCTACACGATCTGGAATAGTTGGTTAAAATCGAGAATATTTTATTGTGCTGATTCGCTCCACCCCGAACGTGCAGCAGTGGCTCTCTTTTGGGCTTTTTTTTTTTTTGCACATACATCTTCCTTCTCTTGAGATATGGCAATTACAGGCGCATGCCAGAACTCGCAAATATACCCTGTAGTGAAGGAACACAAAAACAATCACCAGAAACTCAACACAAAAGATCCCTCATAGAGATATGAACAAAGAAAAAGTTAAAATTAAACTACAACTTCACCCACAAAACATAAACACCCAACCTTGTAGAAACTGATATGCAATAACATAACACAGAAGTCACTAACAACCTATTTTTTTAAACATTGGGACTTGCAAACGAAAAAGAAACGCGTAGGCTGAGAAGTGGTTTAAATTTGTTCATTGTACTTTGGCCTTGGTGAATAGTAGAAGGTGCACATATTGCATGATGAATTGCGAAATATGTACTTTGGGTTAATCCGTTCCAACAAGAACTTTCGCTCTATCACAGCCAAGCTGGCTCTTTTCATTGCTCAATTGCTAAATGTAGTTCTGAAATGAAAGCGAGCCCATGCACTCTATTATTGTGCTAGTGCAAAATTTAGCTATCTAAAACCTGAAATTGAACTAATTAAAATTGATCATTATTGTTGTCCCAAGGGTGACCCAAAACACGTCAGATTTGGAGCAAAATCAATTTCTTTTATGGATTAAAGTATTAGCAATACTGACCTTGTCCAAATTAAATCGGCTGAGCGGCTAGAATCGCCCTTTCAGATCTATTAATGAAGCGTTGTCATTCAAGCTTAAAAATTTCCAGATTCAACTAAGGAGATTGGGTGCGCTACATGCCATTTGCGGCCAGCCTTTAGGAGATACCCCTCCCTCCCTTGGCTCCAAGTATCAAACCACAGTCCACCATTTCCTGTCTTAGCAAGTCACGCTCCAAGCATATATCCGCTGCACATCATCCCTCCTTTTCAGTCCTTGAAGGCACCAAAGCTTCAATTTATCTTGTAGTTGCGCTACCAGGTGGATGTTGATAACTGAATCAACCACTAAAAAATTATCTCATCAACTGCATAAAAAATACGGTGTACTAAGTTTCATAAGTATATACAGGTATAAGAGCTCACCATTTTAAGAAAATAAGCACGAAAACCGTTCCTCAGGTGAACTCTTGACAGTTGAACCTACTCTCTGGACCTGGCTGTTAGCGAATCTACAGTTTCCAATTGAAAACTCCGGATTTGGAGCAGTTTTGTGATAGCTGGTACTTCGTGCTTCTGCGCATTACCAAAACACAATCACCTTAAAAACTTCGTCTCGTCGTACAAGTCGTCTAGGATTCTTTGCCTACTGGTACAATCAGATTCATTTGCAGAGGATGTTAATTGGCTTCATCCTAAGCTCAGCCGTTTTCTTTTCTTTGTGATTCCTAAATCAAAGTTTTACACAAGCACCTTTTAACTTGGGCAAGGGTCTTGGAGCTAAGTGTGATAACGCAGCACACGCTACTACATTTCGATTCGGATTTTTGAGCTCTATTTAAGCAATTCGAGTGTTCCAAACTGTCTAAAGTTGGCTAATTCGGAGATAACAGGTCGACTCTGCTTTCTCTTAATGATAGAAGCTGCTTATCTCATTTTGACAGAATAACATTCACTGTCGTCGTCAAAAGTTCAAGCTATTCAAAAAACTTGGCTCCAAAACAAAAAAAAGTACTTGGCTCATTTAATCAACTTGATGGAATAAGATATATTCACTCCGATAGACTTTGTGTAACCTTACTTTTAGCAGCTATGAAATGGCTGCAATCATAACTCAAGACCAATACCAGTCTGTGTCTCCTGAAGAGTCGTCTTAATTTTTCAAATTATCTTTGAAAACTCCAAGATAAGACCACATGGCAGACTACTTTTAGTAAGGTATTTGGAGATATGACAAGGAGTTATGAAATGTCACTAGAAAATAGTCGCAAATATTTTGGCATACATTTTCAGACTAGAGTATGTGTCACCCCATTTTATCAAGACGAATTAGTACAGATTCAACGTATACTATAAAGTGTTTTCTTAAGTTGACACCTTTTTTTAGGTTTTGACGTCGGTGAGAACGCATCTCAACCTGGTACAAAAGCTTAGATAAGACATATTTTGGTTTTATGCCGTTGGCGGTGTCCGCTCTGGTTGCTGGTGTATGTTTACGGTGTTGCTGGTGCCCGGTTGCTGGTGTACAGTGTTTTTTTTTTTGCTTTGGCGATAGAAATTGATAAACGAGGTGTTTTAGTTGCAGAACAATGTTAACACCCCACACAAAATGAGCCCGTTGGTAGAATATGGGTTAGTGAGAAATGACCTGAGGAAATTATAGTCGCTGTTTCGGCTAGTTTGTAACGCAGGAATGCATGATCAGAAGTACAAAAACCGAAAGAACAACTATATTTCTTTCGTATCTTCATGGTATTATTTGTATAAAACACCCCGTCATCCACTACCCCAGGCTATCCCTAGTCTTTTTATTCTTCAAGCTTTGATTTTATTATTTTCCATTACTTAGTTACTTTAAAGAACAGGAAATGTACTTGTATACAAATACTGTCATTACAATTAGACACGTTGTAAAGGTAAAACCATAGTTAAAACCCCATGATTCGATTAGAACAGGAGTGATGACGGAGAGTATCCAATTGGTGAGCCAGTTGACAGCAACAGCAACTGATACAATTGACGCATCATTCTTAGACAAAACATTGACGAGGATCATCGTGCAAGGACCCCAGGTAGTTGAGAACAGGAGGATAAATAACCCACTTAAAATTATAACCAATAGGGCTGAATGTGGTCCGGCAATAGAATATATGAGCATGCATATTGCCATTGAACTCGCCCCTGAAATCAAAATCCCCTTTACTTCGAAGTGCTGTATAACAAGTCCACTGGTTAGAGACCCAATCAAGTTAATCGTACTCATTCCAATCAATACCACAGGTGTGCGGAACACTAGTGCTCCGAAGTAAAAAAAGTAATTTATACCTGTTAGTTGCTGGAACGCCATAATGCATGAGCATTTTAGGAGAGTATTTAGCCGGGGTTCCTTTGGATGTATTTCCGCAGGATTCGAACGTCTGGTTATGTAAAATTGACTATCCACTTCTTCGCTTTCATTGAAATAGAGTTTCGCCAAAACACTGTGCAACACTCTGGAATCTTTTGTTCTCATGGAGTACAGAAGTGAATCGGGAACAAGTATCAAAAGTAGTGCTTGGGCTAAGGCCCAAACAATCATTCCGAATTGTATGATGTACATAAAACCTTGCCCGAGTTCTCCTGCAAAAACATTGACCATGTTTCCGATGAGGATTAATAGACAGAGGGTTGTTTGCCAAAACGACATAAATAATCCACGATACTTGAAACCATCAACAATGAGTTCGTTCATGTACATGGGTCCCACAACACACAAGGTTCCGCAGCTGAAGCCACAGAGTAAACGCCCGGATACAAACTCCCAGTATGTTCTCCCTACCCAAACTATGAAGGCTGTTTCTATAGAGGCCCCAATAGCATAAATCACTAGTGAAATGCGCACTGATGACTTCAAGTTCATTTTAACTTGCCCCAAAGTTAAACATCCAGCGAGACCGCCAACATTGAAACTGGATATAATGATTCCCACTTGTATCCCAGATAAATCTTTGTATGGAAAGCTTCGGTGTCCTATAAAATAACATATTGTCCCGACATCCCAGCCAATAGGAAATGAATTAAGAGCCAAGACCAAACAGAATATTAAAAGATTCTGAGTGTTTGGTTTTAACTGTTGGGTGCTGCTTTCAACGATATCGTCTTTTTCATTTCCTTGTGCTTGATTCAAATTCAATGACTGAACAGTTTCTATCTCTGGGGGTTTGTCTGATATCACGATATCAGACTTCTCATCTGTTCCAACTATCGAAGCTGTTACTTTCTCTTTCAAGTTTTCTTCCTTATCAACCATTAATTTACCAAAATCTGGACCAAATTTAGTTTTTCGCAGCAATTAAAGATAACCACAAAAGGACAGGTTACACAAACTCGATTCAAATATCTCACATGCGCAGGTACAAATTGCCTAATGGTCTAAACTCTAGGCTAACCAATTGATTCTCAAAGTCAGTTCCATTTGGAATAGCCCCTTCATCTGTAGAAGGATAAACCGCCCTTTCGAGCAGCAAGAGAAAGAGGAATTACAAACAAGTGACATCATTAATGCACTAAATTAAGAGAATGGGAGAAAGAAGCCCATTAGGTTAATAAACTTCTGCAAGAAGGTAGTCACATTCAAGTGTTTTGATCACACGAAATTATCATCCTCTTCACAAAAATGATAATTGTATTTTGTTTTGTAGCCAGCTTCTAATAAGCGAAACTTTTTTTTTTGTTGTTATCTTTAAAGCAAAAGGACCTTTCAAACGAGTTTGGGAGAGTGTAGCAATGTAGTGGCTATATTGTTGAGGTATTCGTCTGATCTTTCGTCTTGTGAATGTATGCACTCGAACTGGAAAATCCAACAAAGTCGGAAGTATACAAAGGTTTTCTTCTTTTCATAACAACAAGGACCTTCCCCCCTCTTTGTTTCGATGATTTTAAAGTTTCTAGTCTTGTGTGCCTTGCGGATTTTGGTAGTATTTCTGTAATGTTTCTAATACTGGACTGATTGGGAAAGAGGAGGTGTGTTCTTTGATACTTTCTAAGTTAAATGGTTTGTCACCTTCACAAACATGTTTCAAGTAGCTCAATTGATCTTCTTATAATCGAATGACCTTATCAGTTGTAAGCGAGTTAGCTTAGGTAAAAGTCCAGACTATTGACATCCATCATAACAATAACACAACAACAACAACAACAACATTGGCCACTCGTATCTCGTACTCTCAATTACATTCACGTATAAACACAAACCTATAATTCACACACTCACACACCGAAACCACAACAACAAAGGTACAGAGAATAAAATTAACTTTGTAGTACATATGAGACCATTCTGTATTTAAGTTGCCCGGGTCCCACCCCCCGTGAAAATTGTTAATTGTATTAATTATCCTCTTTCTCAGTTTACTTCCCTAACCTTTGTATAGAATAGCACTTGTCTTTGGAGGCTTTCTCGTTAAAAGGTTAAATCAAGGAAGTTCTGCCCCTTACTTTTTTTTACAAAAGATATGAGATATTTCAGTTTCAATATCACCAAGACCCATTACAATTCGAGAAGGTAAGGTATAATATCCGTTACCAATTGTCATCGCCACAGCTTCAAACGCTCGGCGACAAATTGAATTCTTCTTTTCCCACATGTCCACATTGTTTAATAAGGACGCAAAGCCTTTTGTTCCGCTGGTGCAAAGTAGTCCTATATTGTTGCTGATAAACTCTAGGGAGGAAAGCCCTTCGTCTGATCCTGAGAGCTATGACTATGGGTACAAAGTAAGGGTTTCTCAATTACCCAAGTCGATTACAAAGGAAAACTTGATTGAGTTAATTGATTCCATTATTGAAGCTTCTTTTGAAGAGCCTGTAAATTACACTGTCTTAAGTTATGAAGAGGCAGATTATGATAGCGGAAAGTCCTTTGCTACAATAGCAACACCGGAATGGCCTTTTTGTATCAAATTTATTGAAATTTTGAATGGTTACGAGTGGTTGGGGTCTATCTTAGACGCAAGGATTGAAGGTAGCAGACAACAAGTAAGCCCATACTATTACATGAACGGCCCCCCACCTCAGCATCCTATAATGGGTCCCCCATTTGCATCACACACTCATCATGGCCAATTGATATCTCCCCATGGCTTATCTCCTGCAAACATCATCACAGTCCCTCAACCACCTCCATTGCCTCCACCACAAATCGGGATTACTTTAACAGAAAATGAGCTTGCAAAGAGGAACGGTGAGTTGTCTCAAAATGCTTTCCCTCCACCACCTCCACCACCATTTGACCCAGTATTCCATCAAATGCCCCCTTTCCCTCGACCTTATTTCTCAGTTCCGAACTATACTGCGCAGCCAACACCAATGTTCATGAACCAAGTCATGAAGTCACAAGGTTACCAAACACCCCCTAGCCCACGTTACACTTTTCGTAGACCGTCATCAAACAGGCCATTGGATCGCTCTTCCTCTTTCGAGAAACCGGCAATGGATTGGTCTTCATCACTCGAAAAAGGAGTCTCTGAAAAGATTGACTCCAGAAAGAGTTCAAGAGGTTCGGTTTTGGATAGCAACAAGAACTCATTTCTGCTGGTCTCATCGATTAATCTGAGTTCAAATGAACACTTGCCTAAACTGAAATCATTAAAACAAGAAGTTAGTTTACCTTTTGATCATGCTTCAAAACAACCTGTACCTCCGTTCATATTCAACATGATGAACCGCTCTACCTCCCCAATAGAAAATGAGGAGTTAGTTCAAGAAGCGAATGTCAACTCAGCAGCAAATTTGGGTTACCAGGACGACGGGTTTGCTATATTCAAAGGAGAGGAAGGCGAATACAAAATCAACCCACGCCGTTTATTTATTGGTAACGTTCCATATTCTTCGTCATGGATGGCATTGAAGAATTTCTTAGTTGGACACACCAAAGAAGTAGATCCGTCGTTCAATTTATCTATAATACGTGTTGAGATCCCAATGCACCAGCCCAATGATTTTCCATTCCACCAGATGGATTACACGTATGGAATAGCACACAAGAGCAGAGGATTTGCAATTGTAACTACAGGTAATAGGGAAACAAGCGACAAATTGATCGAATTGTTCGACAATGCGTTGTTCGAAGGTAGGTCTTTAACTGTAAGGTTTGACAGGTATCCTGAATTTAACAATTATAAGGTCCAAACCAATTCATCAATGCACCCTGTATTTTTGCAGCATGAATCACAGCAATTGGACCCATACGTATTTAAGGGATTTGTACCCAACTACCAAGGTCCAATGTTAAGCTACTTGGCACGGAATCAATATCAGCATAACATGAGTTATGAAGCGTCCCCTGAATTTCTGGAAATTGGAAGTGAAGACTATGTGCATCCATACTACACATCGAGCAATTCCTCAGGTACAGGAACCAATTCTCGTACAAACAATCGCAGCAATCTGGCTGATTCATTTGGAGTCCAGAGAGGATACCGGCCCAAGA
Organism: Kodamaea hsintzibuensis (nom. inval.); assembly: GCA_030568835.1. Taxonomy (NCBI): domain Eukaryota; kingdom Fungi; phylum Ascomycota; class Pichiomycetes; order Serinales; family Debaryomycetaceae; genus Kodamaea; species Kodamaea hsintzibuensis (nom. inval.). The sequence continues at coordinate 291,784 of JAJMJA010000006.1, forward strand.
ATACCAACAATGGAATTCACCATAAGAGACTTGGAGGCAATGGAATAAGCAAGAATATAATCTCAAACATTGCACCGGTTGCAAAGGAAAGCAAACAGAAGGAAACAAGCATAGAAGAGCTCAAGTTCAAGAAGAACCAGAAAGTCTTGAACGACGAAGAAAAAGCTCGCGATTTGGTTGTATCATTCGAGAAATTAGGACTAGACACAGAGCAGTAAATGCACTGCGCTATTGAACTCTATTATTTTTGAATTATGTATTTGTTTAACTAAAATGTATATATTTCCTAGGTGTTGGAACATTCCGATTCTAGGAAGTCACAAAGCAGCTGGTTGCCTATACCTTTTATATTCTAGTAAGGCTGCGTACTTGAAAGTGTGCATTATGCACCTCAGCAATTATGTCTTCGCAACCAAATGTTGAACACAAACGGTTTTCAGGAGCTGATCTGACCCAACACACGCTACTTTGTGTGACGCAGGACCATACAACTGGAAGCTTTAGACTTCTCTTTACGTAGAACATCACTACGAAACGGGGTTGAAAGAACCATCTTCCTTTCCAGAAGAATTGACCCAATAGGTAGCTTTCGAATCCTAAAAAGCACAAATTATTGCAACCAAATGCAAGAGTTTTTTTTTTCAGTTTGATTTTGTAACTTGTGGTATGTTCGAAGCCACGGCATCAACCCCTATACGCCGAGAACCGAAACCTATTCCATCCTCCATGCAAATGTAATTAAGTCATCAAAGAGGGAGGCCTTTTCGTATTACACGCGCGTATTGTGCTGTTCCTGAACGTTGCCTTACTTCCCTCAACGAACAGCATTGCGTCAGCATAATCGTTATGCGCCTCAAAAAAAGTTAAAAGCTAAGGAACGCCAGTTGTATTGATTTCAATGATCTGGTCGATTCAGGCACTTGCCTACATCTTTATCGTCCTTTTTTGCAGCCTAGGCGATCAGTTGTACTCAAATTTGATGTTTGATCTGCTTGCTCAAGCTTAATGCCCGTCCATTGCATGAGTTAAGAGAAATGTCTTATGAGGTAATGCGTATGTGATTTTTTTGATTTGTTCATTTTGTAGAGCAAGGCTTTTAACGCACCTTTGTTCAGTCTAGTTGTGTCTAACCCATTCAAAGGACCATCCGCTTGTGTACTCAATGGATGTGTATATTCGCCAGATTTGTATTCATTGAGAAGGCAACCAAATCACACTCGTTTGTGTTCAATTGAATAAATCAAATTGCAATACTGCATGCGAATTATAATTGAACTGTTGCGAAAATTGCACTTATTCCTCTCGATTTGCGTGTACAATGTACTAAAACAGTTTTCAATCAAATCAAGGCATGCTATGATTACATCAACTATTTACATCTTTGATGTTCTTGTACGTACCATGCGTGAAGCACCATTGTATAACCAATCTGAAACAACCTTGCAGAACAAGAAAAGAGGCGCATTCGTTTTTCATGTCGTGATGGGAACCTCTCCAGATCCCTTTAGATTCTGTGATCTTCTTCCTTTCTAAATAGCCTATTGTACTCTATTGTTTCGTATTTTCATTCTTATTAATATTAATATTTTCTTCACTTAGGTATACATGCCTTATAATTCGGTAAGCAGTCCCTTACTCGTTAGAAATAATCATTTAGTCCCCCCTTTTACTCTGGATGCTGAACCCACCAGACACCATGTGATGCAGATTATTAATATTGCACGCGAGCCTCTAATTATGAATTGTAGTTTGATAATTTTAGCAGTATGTAATTGTTCATGGATCACTTTCTAATAGTTGCCTAGTAAGTTTGTTGTAATTTCAACAACACACAATTGCTCAATTAACATAATTCTGCTGATCACAACTTATTCTTGACATTGCTCAATTCAATTCTCGACTTTTTTAGGATTTCATATACCCCAGAAGTTTTCACAATCTAATTTTTAAATTTCATTCTTCACTTGCATCGTTTCGAATGACCTCAACATTAAGGATGTAACGAGTCTATTGAGTTTCATATTGCCTTTTCTAATCAGGTCACATAGAGCATATTGACGGTACTATTGGAAGCCAAGATTTTATCTATGGGTAGAGTCTAGAGTTGAATTACCAGATTAATTGATGGTTTTTTTTTGATTTCTGTACCAAATCGTTTACTCATCCTTCTACCAAAATATCAATACGTTGAAAATTCAAAATGGAGACTGTGATTTTGTCTATTTCTATTTCAATCTTGTCGAAGCAGAATCCAAAAACAGTTGCCACAGATTCTAGGTCTTTCTAAATCAGCTGTACACATACCTTTTCTTCATCTTCAGTCAATACTACTACTAAAATCAACACACTTGAAAATTTCTTAATGGTTTCACAATTTCGTCCATCTCTACGTTTGCATTCAAATCAAATCTGTATCCGATACTCTAGTTCATCCAGCCTTTGATAATTTTCTAATAGTGCAGTATTAAGACTTCTCTATTACAGTAAGTTAAACTTTAAGTTAAAGTATGTAATCATAGTTAAAGAATCTCCACAAATTGTATTTTCAATCATTCAAGCCAGGATACACCATTTATACTATATGCTTCACTACACAATTCGATGGTCGTCTAAATTTTGTGGATGAATCCAAGCTGATGATCTCCCCTTTAGTACTTCAACCTATTAATTAAGTTTCCAGTTACTTTTCTGCATATTGGGCTACAACTATGGTGTATCTAAACCTGTCAAGTACGCTTAATACGGACCAAGAGAAATAAGAGTGGTAATACCTGAAACTCACTACAGAGGAATAAAAATGGTAAATAGCAAACAACTTCGTGGTAACTATTAATAGTTAAAAGTCCTATGACTGGTGCTGTCTTGTGATATCCTCCTCCCTCTTCATTTATTCGTACTGGTTTTTACACGAGTGCGAATAGTGTGTACCAATCAACCTGACAATATGTTGAAGGTTGCTTAGATATACCATCATGCATTTATAAAATAAGTGACCTCTGACATTCAAACTGAACTTAATGCATCTCAACTACTCCACAACTTCATCTTACTACTCATCCCACTCCATCGTTCACAAATCCAACCAGTGTGTACATCTTACCATTTTTGGCACACGTGACCATACAACTTAAAAATGTTTCTGTAGCACCAAAAATTCAGGGAATAACAAATATATCATTTAAACTAGAGAAGAAGAGACAATTTGAGTTCAATACATTCAGTAATTCATCAAATCCAAGCACAATTATCACATTGAGAGGTTAGTTCTCCAAGTACTTTGGCCTAGGTTGTATCTTTGCGGTTCTACGCAAACATTTACACACTCATACTTCATCACATTTAGTGGCTTTGACTTTTTTTTGACATTCCTTACTTAAAGAAATAAATTAATAAGCGTTTCCTTATGAGTGAACAAGAGCAGCAGAAAGCAAATAAGGAAGGGGAAACTTCAAGTAATGCTTCCCACCCGGTGATAAGGCAACCTGTTTCCAAATCGGTAGCTCTGTTGCTTCCAATTGCATCTCCATTGGAAGAAATTCCGCCTTCTGTTATGGCTATCTCTAATTTGAGATGCCCTTCTCCTCCATCGATTTTGACCAACAGCAATAGTGCAGGCTCGCGCCAGCAATTCCCTAAGCATTCGCCGTTTCCCTCGGCCACTTCCCCAACTCAGCCACATAGAGAAACTATCCCTGCAGGAGGTGCATTACTTAAGGAGAAGAGTCTGTTGGCCATTGAAGATACAGTCAGTCCATTTTCATCGCCTACTTTACCACTGGATCATAAGAACGACTCACTCACAAGCTTGGATTATGCTGTGAATCCTCCCAGCACAAACCAGCACCATAAAGCGCCTTCAGTGCACGCTCACTTTTACGTTGACGAAGCGGTGAAATCAGGTAAGATTAGATCTAGAAGTGCCTCTAACAGTGGCTCCGAGAATGGGGCACCTCATATCGGTTCTACTACGAGTAGTACAAATGTGTCAGCAACTAGTTCAGTGCTGCACCCGCACATTCCGAACTCCACCTCTTCCAAGATCAAAACCCCTGAACTTATCTCACCAGACAAGTTTACACCGATTGGAAATATCGACTCAACTTTAGATAACTCGGACTCGCGCAAGAGCTCCTATGTAGGAGGATCTTTACTGCCATACCAGGAGCAAAACTCGAACATCGATCCACGCTTACCCGAAGATGACGGCAAGATCCACGTATTGTTCGGTGTGTGTGGAGCCTTATCCACTGTGAAAATCAAACTCATCATTGGTAAGTTGTATGAAATCTACTCACCAGACAAGATCTCTATCCAGCTCATCTTAACGGGCGCAAGCGAACATTTTTTAACAAAGGAGATATTGCATATCTTAGAGCTGGTGAAAAAAGTACGGATCTGGCGAGATGTTGACGAGTGGAACACTTGGAAGAACAGGCTGGATCCTGTCTTGCACATTGAATTGCGTCGTTGGGCTGATATCCTTGTTGTATGCCCATTGACTGCAAACACCCTCTCAAAGATTGCACTTGGATTATGCGACAACTTGTTAACTAATGTCATCAGAGCATGGAATACATCAAACCCAATTTTGTTGGCACCAGCTATGGTCAGCTACTCGTATAGTGCCATCACCACGAAAAGACAGTTACGTTTGATTCTGGAAGAAATGCCCTGGATTGAGGTTTTGAAGCCTGTAGAAAAGGTCATGGGTAGTTATGGTGACATTGGTATGGGTGGAATGATGGATTACAATGAAGTTGTTAACAAGATTGTGCTTAAATTAGGTGGATATCCTGATGACGATGATGACGATAAGGAAGACGAGAAGGACAACAGTGAAGCGATTATCGACGACGATGATGACGACGATGAAGATGATGATGACGACGACGGAGATGACGACGACGACGAAGCGGACGAAGAAGATAACGCAAATGCTGGAATCCAATAGTTTAACTGTGTAAGATGCTAAGAGTGTATATTGTGTTGCTAATAACTAATTATGTATAATAGTATTGTAGAGCTAGAAAGCTTAGACCTTACTGGTTCAATTCCTTGACCAATGGAGTTTTGTCCAACTCTTTTCATACTATATATAAGGTAGTGATAATGTACAAAAAAAAATCAGTTCATTCGTTAATTCTCTATAAAGGTATTGGTACAAATAATACAAACGTAATGTATCGTAGAAATCATTGTTACTCATATGGGTTGTGGATGTTGTTTAGGATGATGGTCTCACATGTTGTTAAACTGTTGGATCCTTTCATCTCTCCACATTTGATAATCATCACCAATCAACGTTGAGCTATCACACGTATTCAAACTAGCACGTCTCGAAGGTGATACAATCTCTTTTTCTTTAGGGTACTTAACAAGTGGTAAGTTCTCCAGATATCCCTTCATTTTTTGGCTCACGGGGGAAGGATTTTCTTGATCTTTGAATTGATATATTTGATCCTTCAAAGGTGATTTCCTTGATGTGTTCAACGAGTTTCCATTGTTGACACCCAATGGGGAAATCTTGGATAATGTCGAGTTTCCAATGTGGTCAAGATTGCCAAGGGTCAAAGGTGAAATTAATGGTTGCAAACTAATTCGTTGAGTTTCCACTGTGTGTCCCTGACTACTAGCTTGCATTCTTTCAGGACTTCTTGTTGGACTTACAAGTGTAGATGCAACTGATGAGCATACAGACGACCCAAATCCAAGGTGAGAGTTGTATGCATTCGTGATCCGTACAGGGCTCTGATTTCCCAGAGCTCTCTCGGGGATTTTCGAGTGTTGGTTGTCGATAGTTGCTAAAGTCGGCCTTTTACGAACGCCAGCTTTAGGGACCATTGTTCCTGGTCTTGTTCTAGCAGGGTTAATGGTTTTAGTACTGGCAACAGAACGATAGTTTTTGACTGGAGATTGCCTTGAGGATGACAAAGTAAGCTTGGCTGGAGCAGAAATTGGCACTGTATTTTTTTTAGTTTGAGATGGGGCGGACCTCTCAGGGTTTCCAGCCGATAACGATCTGTGCGACGCATTGAGTGAAGGTTGTTTTGTAGCATTACCTGATGAAGAAACCCTATTTTGTCTCATGCTTCTCCCTGTAGTTTGAATTTGCTCCGATTCAATAATCAATAATTTCTCAAAGAAGTCTTCACCGTTGATGGTCATTGGTTTATTACCATTTGTTAAAGCTAAATCATTATACTTTATGATTTCAGCTTTTAAGTTGGCAATTAATCTGGGTAGGTTCTTATTAATCCTCTTGCGGATCTTCTCTTCGTTCAACAAAATCTTACATGAGTTCTTACTGAGCAATCTGGATGAGTCTTTGGATGACTCCTTTAAGAACACTTGATCTTGCAACAATTCGTTAAGCTGTTGGTAAAGTTTTAACGCAGTTTCACGCTTCTCGTAGTCTTTCTGGAGTTGGGAAACTTCTGATTCATGTTCAGTTAAAACAGATTCCTTATCAGTTGGATCGTTCTGTGGATTGTATTCGAAATATTTGAAAGTTCGTCTTTGATCATCAGAAAACATAATCAAATCCCAATATCTTTCAATCTCCTTTCTAGAATCTGAGATAAATGTCTCGATAAACTCTGACCGCTTCATGTACAATTTGTTCAACTCCATCTTAAGGTTTAGTAACGAGATATCTGTTAACGAGTTGTTTGCAGCCACAAACATGTCGACGTATTCGGCATTTTCACCTAATTTATCCCACAAGTTACGGCAGGATGACAAATAATTATCAAATTTCTTCTGCTTGATGTCCTTTCTTCTCTGTAAATAGTTTGCAAACTTGCTTAAGTAGCTGATGTGATCATCATTCAATCCAAAATTTGTTGGATTTGTTTGTATGAATTTCAATGTTTCCAAGTCGAAATATCCATCCGCCGATACAGAATCGTTGATATTGCTTCCGTGTGTGTCATACTGTCTTTGTAATTCAACTAATTGAGAGTCTGATAAATGTAAGATATTAATCAAACTGATGCAGTTTGAGATTAGTTCGCTGATTTTGTTCTGCCGTATGCTAACTTCTCTTTCACAACACTCGTTTTCTTTCTCAATACTTGTTAGCACTTCTTGAGTTATTCTTGTGATCCTCAGTCCTCTCACAACCTGTACAATTTGATAATTCAAATCGCGCAAGTGAACAAGTATTCCATCTTGATTTTGCTGTTGAGTATTTGGTACCTCTGTTCCGTCTAGGCCTTGTTGTTGCAAGTCCAATATTCTCGACTTTCTTGGACTTGAAATAATATATGCATATCTATCAGCATTCGAGCTTTTTGATTCTAAAGGTGTGTTTTCTTCGGAGGTTTTCAAGTGGTTAATTGCTGAGTCGAATTTCTCCACTAAAGATTGGTGGCCATCAATTTCTTCTTTCGTAGGAAGTGCTTTCATAAGGTCAATGTCTATATTAGGGGATGAATACTCTCCAAGAAGTTCACGGTTTTTGAGGTAAGCTGAGGTCAACTCAGTCAATCTTTTGAAGGGAATCATAAATGCTTTCAATGTCTCCAAAAAAATCACATTAAGCTTTTGTTTAGACTCTAGTAGTGATAATTTAGGGATATTCTTCAGCATATATTCGAACTGTTGTTGGTATGATAGGTTTACTTCTTCATCATCGTCGAAGTCATCTATTAGTGATTCTTTATCACGAATATTTGATTGGAATGGGGAACTAATGAAGATGCTGTTCTGTGATTGTGATTGCATGTGTGAGAGTTTATTCAAGATTTGAGCTTTAAAACCTTCTTCGTAGAGTATTTGGTTGTTGAAGATTATCCCTCGTTCGTACGTAGATAAATGTTTGTCTCCATTACTATCATTGATCATGGCCAATATTATTCGAATTTGTTGCCTGAGCCATTCACATTCATTCTCGATGCTACTCTTCTCTCTTTGAAGATTGACTGTAAAGTTAGTGATAGTGTCTTCTATCACTACAAATATCTCAGATTTCTTAGCTGATATTTCCGATGGTGAGTACCCTATTGAGCTGTAAACTGTGTTTAGTTCGCTGATAGTATCATTGATGTTCGAGGCAATGGAGTCAAAGTTGTGAGGACTAGATCCTTCTGACAGACCATTCACAATGGTGGGTACTTTCGAAGGGGTTTGTACATCTTCTTGCATGTCAAAATTCTCCTCTGGTGCATCATTCATCTCTTTCTGCCATGTTATAATGTTTGCAGGATCATGATATCTTGAACCTTCAGACATATCCTTGTCCATATTTTCAATAATTTAAGTCTAGCAATATTGGCATTAAACGTCAAATACCTAGACAATGGTCAATAGATCTTAAGTTAATGGACTTGGTTAGAAATCTTTAAAGATGCGAACCCTTGGTGTTGTTTTTATTTTTGTTGTGTTATTGTTTTTGTTTTAATGTTACAGTTTAGGAAGTATTTGATTTACAGGTTTGGATACCGATGGTTTAGTGCATAGAATGAGGGAAGTGCAGAGATGTGCAGAGATGAGAAGTGAGGGTGAGGTAGATTGTTTAAAACTATGTAATGTATTGTACTATTGTAGACTAAGATATTAGTTGGTGCGTTTTTATGTGGACAAATCTTGGATTTATTGAATTAATGAAACACTACGGTAATGTTAGTATCAATCTATTCAGAAGCGCAAATATCAGAGGTTTCGAAGGTTTCATCTACTTTAAAGGTTAGTCCAATTGAAGCATAGTATGACTAGTTCTTGTCTCATGGAACACTTTTATTCAAAAAATAAAGTACTCAAAGCCGTGCATAGCCATTTCAGATCATTGGAACCATTAATTGATTGCTCTCTTAAGGAAATCAGTATGACCCTTCAATCCTTACTTGTCTTACGCCACCACTTTCCTTTATCCGCTTCGCCTTACTCATACTCTAATCTTCCAGTGAAACTGACTTTACTAGTGGAGACTACAATTCATGTACTTACATGATACATGTCAGCAAATGTAGCATAAACCACTGACCTTAAAAATAGTTTCACAGCCTCGCAGAACTGACTTTTAACAGCTTTAGTTTCCTTTAAGATATAAGAACTAGGTTAGACTTTCTCAACCCGCACATGTGTCTCGATTAATACAACGATCCACCTGAGTCCATAACTTATAAAATCCCAAGACGGGTAAACCCTGAAGTTGGCAACAGTTACTAATCGATTCTTGCGATTACCTAAGCGCAAACTGTACAACTTTATTCACAACCTTGCTTGGCATTAAGATCCTCGTTGAGATAACTAAAGTTAGCCTTCACAATCTGGTTCAATGAACCCTGAAGATTGAACAACAAAACTGTCGAAATATCACCAAAAAACCACCAAACACAGTCAGATTTTGAGATTCTGCGGAAGCTAGATAATTTCGGTTATTCATAGGATGTCTAATCTTTTTAATCAGTAACAAGTAAATACAGTTGTGAAATATAACGTTAAACCCACGTAAAATCCTCCTTCTAGAAACACTGCCTCTGCTGCTAGGCTCTTAAATCTACCGGTTTGGAGCGTTCCATACTGTAGTTATCCATGAGTTTATCTATGCGTGAATCAAAGTGTATTTAAATGAGTGAATACTCGATTTTAAAACACCAAGTTAACCATGACTACCGTATTTGACAAATGGAGTACATCTCTCACATCTACTCCCACTACCATAAGTTCAATTAACCCAACTGCTATCAGTGAATTAGCTCAACAACTCGAGAGCATTACTAGTGCAGTTGCATCAGAGACAAATTTGGTTTCATTGTGGAAGTTCTCCAAATCGTTGAGAGGCATTCTAGCATCAATGACAATCATAGAAGGTCAGAAATTCTTAGCTACAGCAACTGACACTCAACAATTTCCTCAAGTTACCCAGCAATTGGTGGACGCTACATTGAACTTGAAGGACCTTTTCTATATGGAGAACCCATACAAAGAGGACCTTATGTTGGCACCAAATTTGATTTTCACTGTTGCATTTGGTTCAGTACTTGCAGTTCACATGGGTCTCCTTGTTTGGTCTCGTTATTGGTTCTTTGGTGTGGCTTTTGTATTTGCTACCTTACTTGAGGCTGTTGGCTACTTGGCACGTCTGTTGGCACTGGGAGATGAATTAAATGAATCGTACTTCTTGTGCCAGATCGTTTGCCTTACCATTGCTCCTGCATTCATGATGGCAGGAATCTACTACTTGCTTGCACAGCTTATTGCCTTCCATCATCCGAGCCGTAGTTCGTTTCTCAAACCGGTATGGTACATATACATTTTTATTACATGTGATGTGACAAGTTTGGTTATACAGGGTGCTGGAGGAGGAACAACATCAGTTGCGGTGGAAAACAATGAGGACATTGATACTGGTACTAACGTCTTGTTGGCAGGTATCATATTTCAAGTAGTTACCATGTCTGTTTTCTTTATTTTCATGGTTGATTTTTTATTAAGAACCTTCTTTGCAGACAAGTCTATTCCACGGAATCTCAATACTTTCTTTTCACTACTCTTTGTTACAAAGAAGAGTGGGCGGTATAGATCTTGTCTTGAAGCACACTACGATGATAAGTACAGCTCGGTTAGAAACAGCGTACTGCTCTTTCCGTATATGCCTTTGATAGTACTCTTCGGTACTATTCTAGTGTACATCAGATGTGTTTATAGGATTGTTGAACTCGCACAAGGTTGGTTTGGGTATTTGATTGTCCACGAAGTTTTCTTGTTCACGTTGGACGCTCTACCACTTCTTCTCTCAGCTGTAGTATTTATAGTCTTTCACCCTTCAAATGTTTTTGGGAGATCAAAGTTGTTATCGTTTAGGGATATCAGGGACCTTAAAAAGAATTCTGATACAGATTCTCTCACGAAGGTTGAACTGAAGTAATGAATATGATTTATAGTAAATGGATTTTGAAATAAATGGCTGCAAAATATATTCAAACATTGCATACAATGCAGGATGTAATTATTTAGCGTTCGGAAATTTTCGCAACAAGAATCAGTGCAAATCACACTCCTCATTCTCAATCCACTTGGAAGAATCCAGTTTAGTTCAGGGGATCAACGTGCAATCTGAATGGTCCACATCCAAAAACCCAATCAAGTCCCTTGTATAATTTGCAAATTTCTTAGATTTCTCGAAGTATTCTTTTAATTTAATATGTGTATATCATTAATCATTATATGTACAGTCTATGAAATTTATGTATGCTGGTTGTTATGATACAAGATAGTTGTCAACTCACTAACAAAGTCGGCCTCTATTTCATTTGGTTTATGTCCTGTGATTAACTCATCAGTCACGATAGCACCCTCTTCTTCATCGATATCATCGGTTTCTTTAATCTGTAATTCATGGAAAAATGTAAGAGGGTCAGCTCTTATGTTTTCTAGTTCATGTTTGGCCTTGCGGTTCTTGCGGATTTGGAGTTTCCTATATGTGAATCCATTCACTTCCCAGTTTAATTCTCTTGCTATCTTAAATAGTTCCTTTGCAGGCTGTGCTGTAGTTACAACTGAGTTTTTCACCAACTCTTTGTACCAAATGTGTGCACGTTCGTACTCCTGTCTAGAGTAGTGGTACATTATAAATGGGTAGATTTGGTTGAATGAGAATGGAATATGGGCCATCCTTGAGTTTTTGATGACTTGGGCTGCAAATCCGAAGTCCTTGAATGCTATCAAGCTTGAATAGATAAGCAAGTCGATCATAGATGTTGATATACAACGACGTGGGAGCCCGACTTCTTTAACGAAAGTAGTATAAATCCGTTGTGCTGTAAGAAACCTTTCCTTGGTTTCGTGCAACTTGAAATCTTGTTTCCCGGGATTACTTCTCAACAAGAAATTAATTAAATGATAAACCACTCTATCATTATTTTCACCAAAAGTACTAGGAAACTTATTCTCTTTAAGAACTCTCATGTAATTATCGAACAATTCTTGAATAAGGTTTGAAGGGACTTCACCTTGAGTTTCATTCACAGAATGCAAAACCAATTCATAAAAGTTGGCCAAAGAGTTGGCACTCATCTCAAATCCTGCAAGATATTGTTCATCAATATTTGCTTTCTGAATTGAGTCAAACAGTTGAAGAGATCCAATTTGGCCACTTCCATGTGTGATACCAAGCAACTTCAAATCATTAAGTAAATGTAGTGCTTTTTGACTTTGTTCTGGGTCATTACCTCCCAACATCGCTGCGATATATCCTACCATCACTTGAGGGGTTTCATTGAATCGCTTCTTAATCAAAATCAAAATTTCTTCGACCAACTGGAATCGTTGGTTTGGAGTCAAGCTTGACAATGGCAAATTGTTGATTGTTTGTAAAGCCTCTTTGAAGTGGTTCTGTTTATCCAACTGTTTGATCACTATAAATAGTGTATCAAAGTTAATTTGTAGTTTGTTCCGAGTCATGTATTTAAGAATTTTGAGACAACTGGTAGGTCCCTTGAATGTCATAAAGTATTGAAGGACAACTTGTATAATTGTATGCACGTCTTCTCCCAATTTCGAGTCTCCCACCAATTCAAGCTGAGATCTGTCAGTTGCATGAGTAGTTTTCGAATCTAGCTTGCTAATGAGTAAATTGAGGTAAATGTTGGCGTTTACAATATCTTCATTCCTAATAAATTCTTCAGCAAACGACTTCAAATCAGCCATGGTAAAAAATTTAAGCATCTTCATTTGTTGATCTTTGGCCGACAAGTTTGTTGTCAAGGTTTCGTGCCATTTAGGATTGAGCCAGCCAGTTCGAACCACAAACTTTTCAGTTGGGGTTCCATTCAGTAAGGTTCTTTTAAGACGTTGTAATAAACGTATGTCTTTGGTTTGCACATTTAAGTGAAAAAGACACAGGTATAAAATATGGAACTTTGCTGGGGCAATCATGCTGATAATGTTTGCATATGCTTTTGGATTAAGTAAAATGGCATTTGGGTTAAGCACTTTAGTTCGTGCTAATGCTAGTAAGTACAGTAATAATATCTCTCCCCTAGTTTCTCTTTTCAAATTGGCAATGGCTCCGATGTTTTTCAAAAATAATGTTCTAAATTCTTTTGAAGCTGGAGCTGTGATGTAATGATAGATCGACATCTTTACATTATTATTGGCAAACTTTTCATTCAAAATTGCCATCAAGTTGTGCAAGAGAACCTCATCACTCAACCCAACTAATAGGCGAGACGCTAAGCTCGAATCATTGACTATGCATTCATCAACAATTTCCAGTATATTTGCACAAAGTAATGATTGTTCTTCGGGTGATCTATAAGGAATAGATAGTAAATGCAAGTATTCTTGTTCAGAAAGTTTAATTATATCCTCTTTGGACATTGAAAAAAGTGGATTCGGGTATGTTTCTTGTGGTAGAGACTTGTATACCACTGGCTGAATTGACTTCTTAGTAAAAGGCTTCAGACGTAAGTTGACAATTTTCGGATGTTCTGTCAAGATTGGAGAACCTAACGAAGATGAAGCAGGGATTAGGCTTTCAGCTAACGCTGTGTAATTCCTTCGTATATTCGGCCTTACTCGCACCCCCCGCCACACAGGCGCTCTATATATGTTCATTGGCACTTGGTTTCGATGTCTCTTGAGTATTCGAAAATTTTGTATAATATTTTATCACGCGCGAAGTTCCATGTGACTTGATTTCGTATTGAGAGAGGTCATTGACGGTGATGGTAGGGTTCTCAACTAGAGCTGTAGTCTCTCCCCTCTTCAACCCCTCTACGCGAATTTGAGTTGCTCCAAGTTCTAATCCGCCTGATCTTTATATAATCTCTAGTCTTTACTTCACTACACTTTAGATAACGTTCAATATTCTATATTCTAGACTCTATACGGTCACTCATCGTCATTGTTGTCCCAATTTTGCATTCCTATGACAGAAGTATTCTGTCCTGCGTTTCTGTATATATGCTTTTGGTAAAAGTAGGCAGCATCGAACACAATTGTACCAGAGCTACCTATGATGTATGGCAATTCTCTGTAAAAGAACTCTGTCCTGTTGCTTCCAAATAAGAATTCGCATGATGTGAGAATAGATAAAGTATATCCCAAGTTCCCAAGCAATGCTGCTGCGAAGAGCAAAGGTGAGATCCCCTCAACAGATTTACGTACATAGTTCTTGTATAATTGTGGGCATCTGGAGCTGACGTACACTATTGTACAGGCCCATGCCAAGAAGGAGCCTAGGTTGTGTGATTCAGGAGCAGTAGAGTCTCTTGTTGAGATTGGCATTGCGGCAATCGTAGCTGCGTTCAATATCGCAGCAGATGCAATTCTGGCTGCCACTCCTGCTTGTTTAGGACTGCTTGATGTCGAGTCGTAGCTTGAGCCAGGTGAGTGTATAAACATTGCGTCTGCTGCTGAAGATTTTGGCCTGATATGCACAGCGTCCAGTGTCGGATGCACGTCGTAATCCTGAGTAGCCTGGTCCCCACGCTGACCTGCCTCGTTTACACGAGCATACTTGAACCCATACTTTCTGGGGTAAACACTGTTATAGTAATAGTATTGGAAACACAAGGTGATATCGTTGCAAATAAAGAAAAAACTAAGATACAACTGAAACCCCAACACAACATCATCATTTATTAAACAACTGGTGAAACTAAGAAAGTCCCCCATGAACCAAAGGAGTAGAAATGATGGCGATATACCTTCAGCTGATTTGTTTTGGTAGTTCTGTAGTATCTGTGGGAGCTGTGCAAAGATCCAGCTGGTCACAGATATCCAGCTGAATATAGTCGATAAATAGTACACATCACCACAACTAACCATATCTAATGAACTAAGAACGTATCTATATTCTTAAAAACATAGAGATACCTACGTGTATAAATATACATTTGAGTTACTATTGCGGCACTGGGTGTAAGATAGGGAAGAGGTTCACCGCGGTTAAAAAAAAGAGCATCGACTGCCTCTTTCGGAAAGAGTCATAGCTATGACTCTATCTAATGCATGGGATTGCATGTAGGGGGCAAGGCAGGCAAGTTGTAATTAAAAGGTTTCTATGTGTTCTATTCAGCTTTTGGTTAGTTATTCTATTTTGAACTTAGCAATCTGTGTTCAGATCATGGAAACTAAGCTATTACGATAGTAACCATGTGAACAGAAGAGCCAGTCAGTTGTAAGGATAAATGTTCCACAAAGTTAATACGCTTGGGGGTATTAATCTTCGAAGGATTAAAACATCTCATTGACTTTTGGATGTTGATGTAAACGAGTGATTTCTTTGTAAGGTCAATGGGATTACTTATATTAATATGAAGTTCACTCGAATACATAAATATTTCTTGTAATGAATCTAAAGCAATATCAGTCTCGATTGAAGTTGTACAATTATCCTTCTCTTCTTTTTTATACATTTCCTAGTTTTTTTTGCAGTAATTGTATATTTTATTGTATTTGTTCAATATCGACACGAGAGAGTTTCAACTTTTTTAAATAAATCCTATATATTGTAAGTTGTTCTTTAACAGCTTAATCCTAACTTTTCCTGATATCAACAGCCAATCTAACACACCAAAATAAAAACATCATACCATACCGATTGAAAGCCTGACATTCAACTCAAGTCAGCTCTCAAATCTTGTCTTTCTCAGTTAAATCTTGTAAAGACCATCAAGAAAACCAATAATAACCTTATCAGCAATACCAGTTGTTCTCACACTTCCAGCCACACCATAGAAAGCTGCAACATCGCTGTCCACCTTTCTACTTGGCTCCTGTTCAGACTTCTTGGCCAACTCTTCAACACTCTCAGCAAGCCCTTCAACCATTTCATCTAAAATAGAAATTGTCAAACGGGTGAAAGCAAAGTGTAGAGCAGCTGGGTTTTGCAACGCCAGGAAGTGCCATCCTTTGGCACTGAGAACGTCTCCCAACTCGTAGATGTTGAGTTTCGAGCTCAGCTTAATCTTGAATGATACCACAGATGCAATAGGATCTCCTATCACTTCCAAATGTTTCAGTAAAATAGGATTCTTACGGAGAGCTTGCTTGAACTCCATTGCACATGTGACAATCTCACCACAAAACTTGGCATAACCTTCTTTACCAATGCTAACCAAAGTTGCCCAACAACCAACCATAAGTGCTCCAGGACGCGAACCAGCCAAAGTTGGCGATCCGTACATCCCACCGGTCCAGTCTGTAGAAATGTAATATTGACATTCTCTCAATGATGGTGATCTGTACATGATAATGGATGATCCCTTGGGTGCAAATCCATACTTGTGGGTGTCACACGAAATCAGCGTAACACCAGGAACACGGAAATCAAACGCGGGGATCTTGACTGCATTGTCTTTATGAACTCCAGAAGCTTCCAAGAATGAAATAATAAATGATCCCAAACAAGCATCCACATGAAGTGGAATGTTATATTTCACAGCAAGTTTTCCTAAAGCCTCAATGTCGTCAACAATACCATGCGGGAAGTTAGGTGCTGAACCTACAAGCAATACAGTATTCCCATTAATCAAACGGCGCACCTGTGAGATATTCACTTGGTAGGTAACAGGGTCCAAGTCGACTTTATGCAACTTCATTCCAAAATAGGTACATGCCTTCTCAATACCAGCATGTACTGTAATTGGAGCAATAACTTCTGGTTGCGTGATCCCCTTGTACTTACGTCCATACTCCCTTGCAGCTAAGCCTGCCAAAAGAAGAGACTCAGTTCCACCACTAGTAGAACTACCACATCCAGTTTCAGGAGCATTGAAGATATCCAAGACCATACTGACCACTTCCGATTCCATTTTGCGAACACCAGGGAATACATCAGGGTGCAATTGGTTAGCAACAGCGTATTTGTGATATGCATCAGATTGCAATTGAATGAGTTGTTCTCCTCCATGGTATACTGCGCCACTGACTCTTCCATTTGCCCAATCAGTATGTTCTAAAGTCTGTAACTTGTCCAATTCGCTGCTAACAGTCTCGCTATCTAATCCTTTAGCAGGGATTTTAGCAAACTGTAAGAGATCATCATCATTCTTTATTATTTGAGCATGGATCTTCTCAACTGTAGTGGCAACTTCAGCATCCACCTTACGTTTGATTACAGGAATGGAAAGAACAAACAGAAAAACAACCTTGGTTACCTCATCAATTAATTGTTTAACAGTCCTAATCACTCCATATCCCAATACATTCCTTAAAACATACCCAGACCAACGTGCAACAAAGAGAATGAAAATCAATTCACGGACCAAATATATTACATTCCATGGAGCAGGCCATTGCTGAGGATTCACATACAGATCATACTCAAGTGAGAATACTTTAAGCCTTAAAAGAATCTCTGACAAAAAGTTTTGATCCAACATGTCAATCAATCGTATTCTAACAAGTGGTTACATTTTCACAAATTGCTCCCTCCTTATATATTTATATGATTAGGTCAGGTGACCTAGATTCTCTTGGTAATTTTGTGGGGAGATTAATTACCAGTGGGTACAGAGTAGATGAAAGATCCGGTTTAAATTCGGTTAACAGTTTTAGCTTGATGTGATGCCATCAATTCAAATCCCAAAATATGAAGTTTCTACTCTTGTCAGTTTTATCTTTTCGATACTAATTTTTAAGTTTGGGTGCAAATTTAAAAGAGATTGTTTAAACACCAATTGTTTATTTACCTATAAAGAAGCTTTCTTCTCTGTAATGCTATTTATATTATAAATAGAATGTTTTAGAGACAACTAGTAAGATCCAACTTTAGATTTGAACTGATTTGTAATAGTTGACTTTCGTATGCAATATATCCCTCCAATAATAGAACTCACATAGGCGTGGAAGCTCTACTAATTCTATTATTGGGTCTAGAGTTAGATCCAGAAGAAGAAGCCTCCATGATTGTATGACGTTCCTTTGTGATCTTCTCCAACTTCTCCTTAATAAACAGAGATAAAAACTGGTTGCCGTTCTTGAGAACGCTCAAGTCCAGCTCGATGTCAAGTATTACGTCCTTGCGTATGAGAGAGGGTAATGATCTCATGCCAGGGCCCAGTAAACGTACTTCGAGCTTGTTATTTTGTGCTTTATGTTTGTCGAGCTTTCCGCTAAGCGAACCAGCCTCTGCAGACTTCACCTGGTACTCTAGTCTCACAAGATCATTATCGGTGTCCAACTTGGTATATTCTTGGTTGAGGGCCTCCAATTCTTCTTTAAGCTTACTAAGAGTTTCCTCTTGTGATTCTGTATTTGTATCGGTGATGTTTCTAAGAAATTCAACTTTAACTTGTACGTCGTCTCTCTTAGCTCTATGCTTCAGAACGTCTGCATCAACTCTAGCCATCTTCCGCTCAATAAGTGAAGCATCCTCATTAAGTCTACGTAGCTTGACATAGCTTTCAGCAATGCGGTCTTCCACATCATCGTAATGGAGTTGTCTTTTACTCTCAGAGTTCCTTAATGGTGGCAACTTGTCCTCATTAACTTTCAGTAAAGAATTTTCTAAATCGTCCACTCTCGCACAGATGAGTTCTGTCAACTTAGTTTTAAAAGTTTTATAATTGCCCTCATTAACTCCCTGGTATTGTTGGTTTTCGCTATAGCCCGAAAGGACTTTCATGAGTGCATTGTGTGAATAATTGTCATTGATTTTTGCATTGAAGGTATCCATTAAAGAAGAAGCCCACTGGTTTTCCTTACGATACTTCAACCAGTTAGCAATCTTTTCCATTCTCCTTCCATAGTTCTCCAAAAAAAACGTGTTGGGATTTTGCTCTATATTTTGATTCATCAATAGTGTGTGTATGAGCTTCAATTTCCATTTGAATACCGGACTTGATACGTCGGTGGTGCTGTAGAAGGAATTTGAAGGCTTTGGGCTATTCAAAATCAAATGTTCTAATGAGAAGAGTGGGACTGGAAACAAAATAGGGATCCTATCATTTCCCAGTTTGAGTAATTCAATGCTGGGGGAATTGGAATCCAATTCTAAATCGAAGGAGAAAATTAGATTGTAGGATGCATTGCCCGATTTCTCCTGTAATGAGATATAGTTGTTGTATAGTTGGTGTGATGTGACCAAGTTTATGCTTAGTCTTTTCGATTTGTTGTCTTTCAGCGAGTTGTTATCTTCGTAAAGTTTAGAACCACTCAAGTTTTTGTAATCCAAATCCTTTCCAATGATCAAACCTTCGATTAATTCTAATTCTTTAATATCCCGAGCCACAACCAATGCTGAGAAGCCTTCTTTTTTCGGCTGCGCTACTAATGCATCGACGATTCTGTTGAATAGCTCAAAGTTTCCAGAGAGAACCGTTAACTTTTCGTTAATTTGCAGCAAGAGCAATTTCTTCGGAATGAAGTGGTCTACCAAAAGTGATGGGTGTTTTGATATCACTCTAAGTTGCTCGAAAAGGAGTGTGATTTTGTCGTAAACTGATAATCCGTTCATCGAGGGGGTAGCCTCTAAAACTGTATTGCTTTCAAGTAAGCTATTTATCGAAGCCCTCAGGTTCTTAGCCCGAGCTTCCTTGAGTAAATCATCACCAAATAATCCTAACATCATTCCCATAATTTCACTTTGAATACGACAAAGTACAGTTGGGAGATAATATACGTTGTTGACATTGCCATTCTCAATCTCATCATAATAAGCAGTGTTCCCGTTACTTATAGACTGTTGGTTAGTCTGTGCGCTCTGGTCTAAAATGCTCTCCATGTCATTCTCTTTGTACAACGCCGCCTGAGAGTCATTTGATAGTAGGTCCATAAGATTCATAGCTGCTTGATATATGTATGTGTTGAGATTGTTCTACGATCTTTACTTGTATAAATATCGATGGAAATCTAGGTTTCAGGCGGTCGTGCCAGTGCTCAATATACAGATCCCTTACTAAATGAATGTTTAGGGTTAGTGCTCGCCTTCGGTGTATAAGTTCTAAGCTAGTTGGAGGTTGTATACTATTGAAATATGAACAGTATTGATTATGAAGCTAAGCCATGTGACTAGGCTGTCAGTAGCCTCAAGGATTGATTATTTTGTTGGAGTGTAATTTGTCCCTTTATTATTATGCAGCTCAAAGCAGACAATGAATTTGCACCCATTTTTTCAAGATAGAAGAAAGCGAGGGGTTAGGCTAGGGGAGTAAGCAAGTAGCGAAGTGGTTGCTGAAACGAAGAGGGTGGGGGTGGTATGGAATTAGTATATTCATGTATTTCTAGAATTTTAAATTAACATGAAGCTGACTTACTGTGTGCAAATAAAATGGTTGGTAGTGTTTGAAAAATAGATCTTCCGAAATCTATTGTAGTTAACTTGTTAGTTTAGCTTGGAACGAATACTTTCAACCACAACATCCACCTAACTTCTCTTTGTATCTATTCATATTAATCCTGTCAACTATCATCATCTTTGAAAACTTGTTGATTGTATTTCTATATATTCTAATTATCGTTTACCCTTCTTTTTAATGGCAACACTCACTCCAATTCCGCCTAAGCTATCCCATACCACAGGTTCTACTTTCTTTGGAAGCTTACGGCCATAAAGACATTGATCCACGAACCACATCCCAACAAGAAACTCCAGCTTGTTGAGTGTCCCATCCTTTCTAAAGTCTACCAAATTCCAAATCGCTTCCAAAGTTTCGTTTGGTAAACGACTTCGCTTCCAAAGTCGTAACACAACTATACCATGCATCAAGTCATTGATTTCAGCTGACTTGAGATTGTGGAAATTCTCTTGGTCTTCCACATTGGACAGATCAAACTTATTTGCTTTAGATGACAACTGAGCAGCCTTCAACAGGATCTCAACTTCTTCTTCCTTATTCAAAGAAGGGTTATGTACCCTGTTGTAGTCAATACCAACTAGTCGTGTGACCGTACTGGAAACATAGTTACCCCTATTACTTACCCAGACTCCTTCGTACCGTTTCTTCTCCTCCTTCGTAATGTAATTGAGTTGACTATGGTTTTTCCAAGGTTTATTTTCATTGAATTTCATCTTCCTATCACGTCTTCTGTTCGTTTTTCTCATTGTGGTTTTGAGATGCACTGGTTGGGTCTGGTGGTGAGGGGTACTTGAAATTGGTAAGGCTGCACCAAGAACGCCTGCTTTGTTTGATGTGCTTAATTCAGTAGCTGAGTCAGAGTCATCTGCAATTTCATAGTCATTTTCTCCCAGGCTATCATTCATTTTAACATCCTTAAGCTTTTCTTTGGTCTTCCTCTTGAAAAGTTTGTTTTCAGGTCCTTGCTTCTTGTTGATGTCTGGGTACTTTGGGAATTTTCCTTCGTTTACTGCTTGGTTCACCTTTTGCTTTAATGCTGGTTTCTCTAATGCCGCAAAATCACTTTCAATATGTTCTTCTTGAGTGTCGTGGTCTTCAGTAGTGTCTTCAAATTCATCTGTGTGATTTCCAAACAGTGATCTACTCAGAAAGGCACTCAGAGGGCTAAGAATCACTGGGCGTCTAAAGTGTCCGCTTTCAGAGAGACTGCTGGAATCTTCCTTTGGTGTTGAAGGCATGAGAAGTGGCGACACACTACCATCAGTAATAATTGTTGGAGGTGGTTTTCGTTTTGGCTTCAATTTATTGGAATCTTCCGTATTCAAGACTGCATTCAAATTCTTGTTACTACCAAAGTTCAGCTGGCTGCCGATCATGGGGGATTTTTGTAGCAGATTTGATAAAGCCTCAGAACTTCCGGCACTGCGGTTTCTTGCAACGAGAGAAGACGAAGGGACTTGAATTGGAGGTGTTGGTGAAATATACACTGAAGTATCTGTTGAAGGTTTTGGTGGATTCGCTTCATCTTCCTCAGCATCTTCATTCAGTGAGTTGTTCTTTGCCACTTCCACAGGTTCAGGTGCTACCACAATAATAGGAGCCGTCAAGCTGTGTGTGGCACTTGCTTGTAAACTCGAATCCAGTAAAGTGGATTCGAACGAAGAGTACGATCGATTAAAGTATGGTGGGTTACTAAAGATTTGATCGTTATGATAGTTTGCACCACTAGTGCTTTGAGCTCCTGGGATATGTACCTCAGGAGCTTGGAATGCAATATTCTGACGCAGTACACGCTTCAGATCGATACTCTTACGTAGCCCATCTAGGAGAATTTGATTCTTCTGGGCCAGTTCTTCAGAAAGTGCCTTTACTTTGGCAGCATGCGAGTTTATGGAATTTTTCACGTTTTTAATCATCTCCTGTGGGTCGTATCCTGAAAGTCTCTTTTCGGAGTACAGTTCTTTAGGTTTTTCTAATGCACTATGTGGTGAACTTGGTACTAAAGATGATGCTGAAGCTGCGGCTGCGGCTGTTGCTGCTGCTGCCAGAGATGACAAAATTAAAGCTTTCGCTCCAAGTGGACTGGAACCGGAGCTCAGATGAGCGCCAACTATGGCACTGGGTGTTGCTGGTAGGCCGTTGGATGGTTTGGATATATGACTGAAGTAATCTACTGTCGAAGTAGAATGTTTAGAGTGTACCAGTTCTATGTCTGAATATATAGAATTCAGGCTGCTGTCGCCTTTACCGATCCAAGGCATCCCAACATGAGTATCTGGAGAGTTTGTAATTTTAGGTGATTTTGAACGGATTGTAGGAGTTTGGTTGTTCTGACTATTGCTCGCTGCAGTTTTGCCTGCAGCCATAGCAATTGTAGAGACGCTTGGAGTAGTCGGTACCGAGGCAGATGCGCTGGCTGCTAGTGCGGCACCAGCCGCAAAAGTGTTTGCTCGTTTCACAACGGGTTGTTTTGTTGGTATAGACTGGGTCTTTGCTTTACTAGAAGCAAGTGATGGTGTAGTAGTTGATCTGGTGGATTTAGTCTTTTTAGGGGTCGTAGGTGAGCCATTACCTCCAGGGGGTGTCAGGCTTGATTTACTTCCAGCAGATGTATTTATAGACCCAACGCTCTGGGGTTTTTTGGGTTGAGCAATCGATTTGGAATTAAGCACCAGCTTGGAACGTTTGTGTGTTACCTCTGGTCGTTGTATCAAACTTGTAGATGTGATTGAGTTCTTCGAAGTATTACCATCATCACTCTTTTTAGCTTGAAATGCCGCCAACGCTGCAGCTTGGCTAGCAATATTACTGCTCATACTACTTCATTAACTGTATTCTATTCTGGTTTATGTATTTTGACATAGCCTTTTTTTTATCTGTGCACTTTTGTTCGATTTGGTGTAACTAAGTTTAGCAACAGTAATTATAGTACGATAAAAGGCAAAATATAAGCTGATATGGGTAAGTGTGAGGTGTATTGAGTGTTAGTGTTTCTAGTTCCAATTTATATCAAACCAATAGTAAGATATTGCTACTTTTGAGAGATTAGATTCCCAGATATGAATTCGAAATTTGTAGTTATATATATGTACATCACACCCTGAGTTTCGAGGTAAGGCTCGGGGTGTAGTTGAAAGTGAAATTCAGAGTGTGCTTAGCTACAATCAGGATATATTTAAGTTGCATACAAACTGTATTAAAGGGTTTTATATAGGGGTACTTTTTAGATTGTATTCAAGAGTATTGGGGAACCTTTTTCAGATCACCCATTGTTAAACATTTTGAATCAGCATACATCAGTCGTCTAATTGTTTTGTTGTAATACGTTCTGAATTTGTTACTGAAGCAATAAGTTATTGTTTTCTTTGTGTTTATACTTGAAGTGTCTATAAGCCTATCAAAGTACCAGTTTCGTTTCATTGAAGTATCGTTTAAACGTGAAACATTGCAGTCCTTAGAATGTCAACATTTCCTAATACTACAGACAATTTTATGTAATATTGAAACCTATACTATTTAAGAATTGATAGTACCAAACATTTATTCGAGTTTATATATACTTTCCTTTCTTTACTTCTTCTTCTTGGAAGAGTTAGCATGCCTTCCTCTTCCAACTTTAACATTTCCTGCTCTTGCAGTGCCCATTGCAAAAGGCGAGACATAGTTATCAGCACTTCCACCTCCGATCCATGATTCCAAAACCTTCTCATTCTTTCTTCTTTGCCAGTCATCATCCTTAATGGCTTGCAAGTATTCTTTCTGGTCTTCTCTCAACATATGTGGGTTTTGGAAGATTTTATGTCTGTTGAGTTTATTATGCTGGTGTCCTCCGTGTCCTTCTCTTTTAACTTGGTTCTTCGATAATGGAGATGGTAAGGAGTATTTGTTACCTCTGTTGATCCACACAAAGTTTTTCTTGAGGTGGGGGGTTATTCTACCGGTTTCTTGGTCAATCGAAACAGCGCATCTTAACAAGGTGGCTCCACCGCACTTTGGACAGAAATGCTTAGGCTTACCACTCTTTGGAATAGGTGTCATACGGAAACAGGCATGACAACGGTACATGTAATTACGGACTCTCTTGATTTGCTTACCAGACATGTAATTCATCAACGAAATACCAATTTGCATTGCCACGTTTTGACATGCAAAATCACCTGTTGCTAATGCTACTTCTTGGGATTCTTCTGTGGTGGTATTGTTGTTATCTTGAAGAGCTTCTCCATTATGTTTCAATATTTCTTCTTGAAGATTGTCATTAGTAATCCATTCTCCATCGTCATCGTTTTCATTGTACTCTTCTGTTAATGTGGAGGTTTCTTCAGTTTCTTCAATTCCTTCAGTTCCATCATTTGAAGTTGATTCTTCAGTTGTTGGAGCTTCTTCGATTTCAGTTGTGAGATCAACTTCTGGAATCTCGTTAATTTCTTGAGATTCTTCTTCCTCAGCCTCATTCACATTCATATTTTCAGCTTGAGCTTCCTGAATTCTCTTTTCACGATTCTGAATATGTTCTTCACGCCAATGCTTTCTTGTCTTTCGCACTTTCTTGTTTACAACAGTGAATCCGTCATCTTCTTCTTCAGCTTCAGGCTCTTCAACTTGTTCCGATCCGTTTACATCCTCAGTAGCTTGCTTCTCAGGCACATTAGATTCCCTCTTTGGTTGTTCTTCCTTAGTTTCACCTCCCAACAACTGGCCTGGGAATGCTCTCAACTTGGAACTACCATTTAATTCAGCTTCGATTTCGTATGCTAAAGCAATAATATGTATATCATTAAGAGAAAGTACCGTCGAATCACCTGTCAACTTTGCAAACAGATTAACCTTAGCAATAGACTCCGGTTTTGGTTGTCTGATCTGAAGAGTTTCACCCCAGATCAAAAGCTGATTTCTCAGCTGTTCATCTCTCAATTCACCATACACTCCTGGGGTTGTGAAGAAGGTCTGCGCTAACTGCTGGAGAGTAGCTGCTGGAGACGTAATCAAAGGACTCGCATCGAGAACCAACGCTTTAACATTTGGTGTCGCCATTCTTATCACTACTATTGATATTTTTTTTTGCAGCAGCAGCGATGAGTTAAATCTGTACTTGGAGAGACATTTTAGAGACGTGCGACATTCAATGTCTCTTTTAGTATAAATGTATTTTTTGTACGAATATGGCTAGAAACACAAAAATGCTGGTAAAATCGACAAAAGCATAAGTTGACCCCGCAATTTCCAATGCCGTCTATAAAACATCGGTAATCTTTTCAAAAAAAAGGACACTCACTTTCTTTGGATTAGATTGGATTGAAGATGGCAAGAGATAAGTTTATTTTACATTGGTACGTACAGCATTTTCAGCGATTGCATTAATGGATTATGCATTGTCATACATTTTGAGTAATATTCGGCTAACCAGTGAATAGGCTTGATGAATCAAGAGCACACAGAATAGTCTGGATATTAGAGTTATTAGATTTAGACTATGAGGTGAAGATATATCTTCGTAATCCCAAGACGCAAAGAGGTCCTACTGAATTGTATAATGTACATCCTCTTGGAAAGTCTCCAGTGTTGGAGATAATCCCTTCCGATGGTCGGCCCAAGTTGAAGCTTTGTGAAAGTGGGTACATTATTCTGTATCTTTTAAAACATTATGATCACAGTAACTTTCTCACACCTACAGATGAATGGGAGAAATCACAAGTGGACTTCTTCTTGCACTATGCTGAGGGTACTTTACAGCCTTGCTTGGTGTCACTTTTAGTGAATCATGTTGCCCCAAATGTTGCGCCATGGGGAATCAAGACTGTGACAAAAGTCATCACAAAGGCAATCAACAACGCATATTATATCCACGAATGGGTATTGAACATGCAATTCCTAGAAGCTGAATTGTCAAAGTCAGGATCTGGTTTCTTTGTTGGTGATAAGCTAACAGGAGCTGACATCATCTTGAGTTTCCCCGTCTTTGAGAATATTTTTGATAACGAACAAGGTATCAGAGAAATTGCAGGAGAAAAGAGAGACATATTTCAGCTTTACCCTCGTTTGGGTGCTTGGGCAACTATGGTTGCTAATGATCCTACTTATCAGCACGTGACCGCCATAATGGAAGACTTGGTAACAGAGTATGTTCACCAATCTGGTTCAAAGAAGAAGTCAAAACTGTGAGATGATAAGCATTTACTAGTTTGACATTAATGCCAAGAACCCTCTTCCTTGTAACCGGTCTCCGTGAACAGGCCCGCTCGATCTCCGTTGATTCTCCACAGTTTTTATATTGTAAATCAGTTCAATTAATATGTTAGTGTTATACATGCAATACGATTAGTAATTCAATTCTTTGTACTTGTGGTGGTGCTACTAAGTTCACATACGTTGTGATATAACCTGACCTTGTGCTATCACTTGTGGTTGTGTAGGAATCGGAGATTTTTGCAGCCACAGTCCTTTACAAAAAAAAAAGTATTTAAAGAGGAGATCATGAATGAATTAACGCAATATAATTAACTCAAGCAGAATGTCTCCTACTGCACAAGCACCTATTAACACTCCAGACGAAGATCTCGAGACTATCGTCAAGAAATTGGCTATTGAAAAGCCCGTTGGGCACATTTACTACAAGCTGAAGAAAGCTGAAACTGAAGTTAAATTGCCAGAAACTGCTAAGCTGAGATACGAAAGACATAATGTTGATCTTTCCAAGGGGTACCCATTCATTCCTGCCAGAGAAGACATTCCTACCTTTGTTGACGAAGCTTTCCAAATCAGAAATGAAGAATACCCTTACATTGAGAGAGGTGCCAATGCTGATCCAGAGAAGAAGGCCTTGTTTGGTGCTGCAACTGAGGTTATCAATTTGACCAAGCACGTTGGTACTGAGATCGTTGGTTTGCAATTGTCTGAGCTTACTGAACAACAAAGAGACGAATTAGCTTTGTTGATCGCTGAAAGAGTCGTCGTTTTCTTCAGAGACCAAGACTTGTCACCTCAAAAGCAATTGGAGTTGGGTCACTACTACGGTCAAGTCGAAGTGCATGCTCAAGCTCCAAGACTTGTCGATGGTGTTTCTGTTATCTGGAGTGACCACGCTCGTAGCCGTGGGTTGCCATTGAGCTTCAAGAATTCGAGAATCGGAAACTCAAGCTGGCACACCGACTTGGTCCACGAAAAGCAACCGGCTGGTATTACCCACTTGCACAATGACACCATCCCAGAAGTCGGAGGAGACACTCTCTGGTCCTCTGGTTATGCTGCTTATGATAAGTTGTCCCCAGCCTTCCAAAAGTTCTTGGACGGTAAGACCGCTATCTACCGTAGTGCCCACCACTACATTGACCGTGAAAACCCATTGAGCGGTCCAAAGTTCATCGAAAGAGAACACCCTATTGTCAGAACTCACCCTGCCACTGGATGGAAGTCTTTGTACGTCAACAGGTCGATGACTGTTAGAATCGTTGGATTGTTACCAGAAGAGTCTAACACTATTTTGGAATACTTGTATTCTATCTATGAAAAGAACTTGGATATTCAAGTCAGATTCAACTGGAAGCCTACAAAGAAGGGATTGGGAACTAGTGCCCTTTGGGACAACAGAATCTCTCAACATAATGCTGTTTGGGACCACGAAGGTTTAGACGATAGACATGGAACTAGAGTCACCTCTTTGGCTGAAATTCCTTACTTTGATGCTAACTCTAAATCTCAGAGAGAAGCATTGGGCTTATCATTAAATTAGTTTATAATTGCAGCTAGTTTGTAAAATTGAAAATAAAAGACAAAATTTATTCAAGGAATACGTATTGTTAGTAGAGCATAGTGTGTCTGCAAGTTGTAGTAGAACCCAATCTTGATCTCCTTGACGATAATCTTAGAAGAGCTTACTTCAAAACTGATTTACAATGTCAGGAGAATGGTGAAAGAATTGTAACGCAAGTAAAGGAATTAATCGGTCCGAAATTAACCAAAAATGTTAGCCCTGTCCCGGGTTACAGCTAATATAGGTTTTAATGTCTCAAAATTTGTGCTATAACGTGACACCTTCTGTATCAAAGTCCACAGTGAGGGGAGATAATATTTAATTAACTAGTCGTATCATAGTCGAACCTTACATGGAAAACAAATCAACATATCCTGGTGTTTACAATAATATAGAAAGACTAACATGATTCAAGAAACTAAGCTAGAGTGACGTTTGACATTCCTTGCTTCAACGTCAAGTCTTGTTCACATATAGTAGTCTTTGGCTTATCTTTAGGATAGATTTTAGTAAGAATTTGCAGCCAATTAGCGAAAATTAAAAAATAAAAGCCACAAATTTTTAATCAGATTACAATGATTTAATACTTCCTAAGCACGAGGCTAGGTACCCACAGCGTAAAGAAAGTGAGTTTAATCTAGTTATTAATCAAAGCCAGGTTGTTTATTTGAGAAAACAATGTAATGTTTATAAAACAAAGAATTTGGAAAGAGTGAAATGTCATTAAGGGGGTTGGTGGAGGAATGATTAGAACAGGCACTGAAAACTATTTGAATTAATTCTTGGAGATGTGGGGGGGATCATTAGAATTGAAGTGTGGACTCGGAAGTATACTCTTCTGTCAGCTAGCCTTCCGAGTTCATAAAGTTTAAGTATGTCTCCATAGTTGCAGCATAACGTGATACCAAATGCGGTTGAATCAAAAGTCCACAGTGGGATAAAATGATAGTTTAATACCCTGTAGATCAGAATTAACCCCGACAATTAGATCCACAGTAGTATACATTAATAAGCACTAGGTTCGGATATGATAAGAAAGTGGGTATAAAAGGTCTAGTGAGGTATGGATTATTCTTTTATAGTCATATAGACATAAATTTAGAATGGCCCCAACAGCAGAAACAGCAAAGGTATCTCAAGAAGAGATAGAAGAAACGATCAATAGACTTGCTGGATTCAAGAGTATTGGTCATACTGCTTATAGTCAAAAGAATGTGTTGAAAGAAGGTGTCTCATGGGCTGAGAATTTGCCACAAACTACAAAGGATCGCTTTGAAAGACACAACATTGATATTTCTGCAGGGTACCCAATTGTTCCAGATCACGATACGATCCCCAAGTTTTTAGATGAAGCTTTTGCTCTTAGAAACGAGGAATATCCATATGTTGAAAGAGGTGCCAATGCTGATCCAGAGAAGAAAGCCTTGTTTGGTGCTGCTACTAAGGTTATCAACTTGACCAAGCATATTGGTACTGAGATTGTCGGCGTACAATTAGCTGACCTCAATGATAAGCAAAAAGACGAATTGGCATTGCTTGTTGCAGAAAGAGTTGTTGTTTTCTTTAGAGATCAAGACTTGTCGCCAAAGACTCAATTGGAATTAGGTCACTATTGGGGTCAAGTTGAAATCCACCCACTGATTACTCGTATTAACAAGGATTTGAATGGTGTTTCTGTTATTTGGCAAGATTACTTCCGTCATAAGTTGAACCTTGACTTGACTTTCAAGAAAGGAGGAAGTGGTACTAACAATTGGCACACTGATTTAGTTCATGAGAAGCAACCAGCAGGTCTCACCCACTTGCACAATGATGCTATTCCAGATGTTGGTGGAGACACACTCTGGGCTTCTGGATACGGTGCTTACGATAAGTTATCTCCAGCTTTACAAGAATTCTTGGACGGTAAGACTGCAATCTACCGTAGTGCAAACCAGTATATTGACCGTGAGAACCCATTGAGCGGTCCAAAGTACATTGAAAGAGAGCACCCAATTATCAGAACTCATCCTGCCACTGGATGGAAGTCTTTGTACGTTAACAGGTCGATGACTGTTAGAATCGTTGGATTGTTACCAGAAGAGTCCAAGATTCTTTTAGAATACTTGTATTCCATTTTTGAAAAGAACTTGGATATCCAAGTCAGATTCAACTGGAAGCCTACAAAGAAGGGATTAGGAACTAGTGCTATTTGGGACAACAGAATCTCTCAACATCATGCTGTTTGGGATCACGAAGGTTTGGAACCAAGACACGGTACAAGAGTTACAGCATTAGCTGAAATTCCATTCTTCGACTCAAAATCAAAGTCCCAAAGAGAAGCCTTAGGCTTCTCATTGAACTAAATATAAACATAATAAGACATTGTTATTATCGTATAAACCCATTTACACTCGAGGCTGCAAGTAACATCTAACGGTTGTACAAAATCTAAGAATAAACGAAACAGGCAATAAACCGTAAGAAAAGATCGAATGAAACGAGTTGTAGAGTTATAGGTGTAGAATTGGCAACAAGAAACTAAATTTCGAATGGGGCATTACTTAGTTTTAAATCAGAATGAAACATTGAAAGGTATAATTAAACACAATAAAAATACTTCGGTATAACAAACAAGCAACAGAATGTATGAAATTGAGAGCCAAAGCATTTTTGTTTGTTGTTATTGTCCGGGGGGGGAAAAAGCTGTGTAGCCAAGTAGCACAAATGAGCTGCAAAAGATACGTCAATGATATCACGAAAAAACCCAAAACCTAAGGGTACACACACTACCATCCTCAACTTTGTGCATCATCGTAATAGACTTCAACCTATCATCAGTAGTGCAAGGCTGCTAATTGGATACAATTGGATTTTGGTCTCTTCCCTATTAGAGAAATATCACTTAATTAAACGAGAAAACGAGAGAAAAAAGTTAATTGCGACACGCGACACAAGGAGTCTTCATTCACCCCAAAAAAGAAATGGCCCATACAAATCAAATTCTCCCTACCCATTTAACATATAATCAAGGTATACATTAGCAATAATATATCAATGATTTATCTTTAGGAATATCAACGAGTGTGTAATTGTAGAAAGAAAAATACCTCACTTTCATAAAAATAACCACCCTCTTGCCTTCATCATCAACATCACCATGTCTATACCCTTGAAGTATAACCTTATTATAGAAAAACACCCTCCCTTGCTTTGCCCCTTTTAAAATGAAAATGTCGCAACCTCCACCGATCCACTAACTTTCTTTTTTTTTGCCCTTTTTTCCCTCGTTCACTTTTTCTCTTGAACACAAATGTAGACAAGTAATTCATCACTTTATTCTTTTCCCACACACATTCTTCCTCCTTAAAGGTTCTTACCTTCCCACCACACAGTACATTGAACCCATCACTATCTAACGTGGGTATTACAGACACCGTGTAGCAGGGTGTTTCTGAAAAGTATTTTGGAAGATAGGATTGGACAGTATTTTACCACAGGTAACTTGTACAAGTCCCACAAACTTTAAGGAAAACACGGCTCGACATACACGATTATCCGTGACCCTTTCCCCCCGTTTGAGAACTGATATTCCATTACCATAACAGTGACATACTCGACAAGAGTAATAGATTACACAGATTTCTTGATTGATTAGCTCGGATAGACTAAAGAGACAAGAAGCTAGCTTTATTTACACTTGACATTTTAACTAGCAAAAAAAAAACAGAAGCGCATATAATGTCGACTCGTGTGCAATTATCCACCAACCCAGCTGCTCTAGCAGCAGCATCTGCATCGCACAACCCATCGTCGGTGGCTGCCGCCGCTGCTGCCGCCGGTTCAGGTAGTGCGTCATCCAGCAACAACAGCTCGGTCGTCGGCTTACACTACAAGATTGACAAGAAGATTGGAGAAGGTTCATTTGGTGTCATTTTTGAAGGTACGAACATAATAAACGGAGTTCCAGTGGCTATCAAGTTTGAACCCAGAAAGACCGAGGCTCCGCAATTGAGAGATGAGTACCGCACTTATAAGCACTTGCAAGGTTCTGAAGGTATCCCAACGGCATACTATTTTGGCCAAGAAGGATTACACAACATTCTTGTCATTGACTTGTTGGGACCATCGTTGGAAGACTTATTTGATTGGTGCGGACGCAGATTTAGCATCAAAACTGTTGTCCAGGTTGCAATCCAAATGTTGAACTTGGTTGAAGAAGTTCACCGTCACGACTTGATCTACAGAGATATTAAGCCAGACAACTTTTTGATTGGCCGTCAAAGCTTGCCAGACGAAAATGACGTCCATTTGATTGACTTTGGTATGGCCAAGCAGTATAGAGACCCTAGAACCAAACTGCACATCCCTTATAGAGAAAAAAAGTCCTTGAGTGGTACCGCTCGTTACATGTCTATTAACACCCACTTGGGGAGAGAACAACTGAGAAGAGACGACTTGGAGGCATTGGGACATGTGTTTTTCTACTTTTTGAGAGGCCAGTTGCCATGGCAGGGGTTGAAGGCACCTACAAACAAACAAAAGTACGAAAAAATTGGAGACAAGAAGAGAACAACTCCGGCCGTAACTTTGTGCGAAGGATTACCTAGGCAATTTGCCGAGTACTTGGACTCTGTTAGATCGTTACCTTTTGACGCAGAACCAGCATACGAAGAATATAGATTGTTGATGTTGTCTGTGTTGGACGACTTGGGACAGCATGCTGATGGAGATTACGACTGGTTACACCTCAATGGTGGCAGAGGTTGGGATTCGAGCATAAACAAGAAACCAAACTTGCACGGCTATGGACACCCTAACCCACCTAACGAAAGAGAAAGACGTCACCGCGACCAAAGAAGAAACAGACAGCACAGCTCGCAAGCACAAGCCAACACTGGCCTTGGTGGATCTGGCGCCGCCAACGGCGGTGCTGCCGGCTACGGTGGTGCAGGTGCAGGAGGCGCAGGATTGCAACAACAACAGTTAACTGCCGCACAATTGCACCAACAGAAGTTGCAGCACTTGGTGAATAGACCGTTGCCTCCTATTAAACAGGAGTCACAGTCAGGCATGGCACAGTCGGGTCTTGGAAACGGCACTAACATCAATGGCGGTCTCCCTAACTCCCAAAACTACAACACGAATGAATCTGGTATAAAGCATGGAAACGGCCTCAAATACGAAAGCGGTGCCCACAACCATTACGAACAGCAACAGCAACAACGTGATGACCACGACGAACAAAAGGGATTCTGGTCCAAGTTATGCTGCCAATAAACCTCTTTTTGTTTTGACATTTCTAAAGGCAAGTCTCTTTTTGGAGTATCGATTCAAACTAATTTTTTATTTCCACTTTCTTGTTTGACTCGATTTCCTCTCATTTTATGTTGTGCCTTTCATATATATAATACATTGCATGAATTCTCTAACACAGGCTCGCCAATACTGATTCATGTTTATCCTACACCAAAATCTTTCAATTCTTTAAATTTTTTCAATAAAATTCATTTTTTTATACAAAATTAGTTTAATTTGTAGAGTTAAAAAGAGACTGGGGAAGCAGTTAAAAAGGTTCTTGTTAATCTTGTAGTTGAATCTAGTATAATGAAATTGCCATGTGATATTGCAGAATTGATTGGACACAAGAAATTAACCGTGTTTGTATTCTTTAATTGATTTAGTTATGGAACACAATTTTGAGATCAACATTACCGAACGAAACAAAAACCGATATCAGTCTAAATAAGTCACAAACAGTATTATAGATTGTTTAAGCAATCTTGGTCATTTGAAATTCACATTCCTTTCAGTTTCACAATTAAAAATGTTCATTAAATTACATAGAAGAGATGAGTTGATGGATTCCAAATTAAACTTTCAAGTTCTCAAAGCCTAACTTTGCATTACTCCATTCGGTATCGTTCACTAACATTTCATTCCAAGTTGAGTGAATGTAAGTTTCCATGGCTTGCAATTGCTTGATAATTTCTTCTTTAGAGAAAGCTCCGTTTTGACTTTTAGCAACAGTTTTCAATTCCTTCGCTTTGCTTTGAGCCAATTCCATCCTGTACCCAATCCATTGGGAGTAAAAATCAGTAAATCTAGAGCCATAGTTGATTTCTGGTTTCACAGTCGACAAGACTGATAAATCAAAGTCGTGCTTTGGTCTGTAAGAAGTGACCATTGTTATTCTTTCAGCAATTCCTAAAGGACTTGGAGCCAAATGCTCGATGCTACGTCCTTGCAAAACACAAGCGTAGCCTTGTTGAGGCCCTGGGACCATTGCAACTTGTCTATCTCCCTTTCTTAAATAAGTTTCGCCACCAATCATTTCAGAGGTGTCTGAGAGCATAAGAACACATACAAAAGGGTAGCTATCATTGTGCCAGCCAACAACTGCAGGTATGTTTGCTCCACCATCGCTTTCATCGTGAACAGAGCTTCCACGCTTCTTGTTTGTAAGCTTGGCTTCGTACTGTGCTTTCTCAACATCAGCAGCGTCACTAAGAGAAACATTCAAATGTGCAATCTCGTAGTCCATTACAATATCCAATTCAACACCTGCCATACTGCTTACCAACTGCATAGTCTTTGGATGGGTCCAAGCAGCATATGTGAAAGGAGCAGTGATGGCTTCGTCATTCTTAACGTATCCACGCATTGCTACATCCTTCCCGTTAGTTGAACTATAGGAAAACCTAGCAAACTCCAAGAATACCTTACGGCTCAATACTTCTTGTCTCATTAAATTGATAGCCTCCATCGTGAACAATGGGAATGGATCGGATACACCTATTTCCGATACCTGGTCCTCACAAGTCAACCCCAATTCTTCCATACTCAATCTCCTCGTTGCTTTATACTCTTCGATAAACTCTGGGTTGCTACAGTAAAGCAAGTGTAGGTCTGGATCAAATTGAACGGAAGCAGTATCATCTACTCCAGTTACCTCTTTCATCTCTTCCCACTTGTCCTGCAAGTTGGATTGATAAAGGTGTCCAGGAACCTTTTTATGCAAGTTACCTTGCATAATTTGACTTAACTCTATTGGTGTAAGCGAAGACATGTCTAATCTGGCTTAGAAAGTGAAATCATGTAACGGAAGGATCCAAATTTATAGTTGCAAAAATTGCTTATCATCATTTTCCAAATCGGGCGAAAAGGAGCAAACGTTCAAAATCGACCTGCTTATCATAGAATTTGAATGGAAATACAAACCAGAATAGGTGATAGGAAAGGTAGCGTGTCAACGTATCACGCCTGCATCAGCAACTTAAAGGTTTGTTTAAACGTTTTTAGTAGTCGTTTTGTATTTTAATATCTCAAAAGGTAGAAGATTTTTCAAATGCTTCTTATCTTGAAAACTTGTTTACAAGTGGAGGTCATTAATTGTTCTCTTCAGGCATAACTGTTTATTCTTTTGATAAACAAGCGACTTTGGTTGCCCCTAAGGCAGACAGTGATGAGAGAGCTTTTGGTTTTACTGATGTTGAAAGTAGAGTAGAATGTACCTAGAGTTGGAAGATGCGTACAGTTGCAAGTATCTAGAGTGGTCCATAGGATAAATTATGTAGCTATAATATGTTTTCTGAGAAATCTTCGGTAGATCTCTCCCGTTACCTTATTTTCTTCGAGGAAGCTTTTCAAGTATTGATGATACTCAGGCGGGCACATCAAGGAAAGCGGGACTACTGAAAGCAATTAAGGTTTCAGCTTCATCTCAAGTGGGGCAACTTTTTTTAGTTACTCATTTGATTTAACTTACCTTTTAAGAAAACTTTCAATGAGGAGTAAGGAGGTGTTGGGAAAGTTTCAACAGGTATTCAAACCTTCAGGTCAAAATATTCATTTTCCTTAACAATTGCACTTGTCGTTCAATCCTCGTTCCTCTACTATTTTCGATCAATTCGTAGAGCCAATTCCGTTCTTTTTGACAATACAACACTACAGAATATGCATGCCACATTAAGTGGGCACATTAACTAAGTCAAGTGAACTTTACCTGGTTATTTATCTCAATCTCGTGTGATATATTGCAGCCAATTTTGTGCAGGAATTTCTTAAGCATATAATTTATCCGTAACTACTAAAATGATTCAGTTCTGAAACATCAAGGGTCATTAAAGAGGTAGAGAACATATATATGTGAATGGGGAAATTTCATGGGTATTCAGAGTTAATTGATGAAAAGCCTATTATGAATAGTTGACAAGATTGCTATCTTTTCATCTGTAGATGCAAGTATTGTGATCATTTTAAACCTACAGGAAATACTCACAGAAGGGGGCATTGTCAGGCTTTCATCTCCTATCATGTATAAATCTCCCAAAATAAATGCAAAGTATTCACGGTAGATCCTATCAACCAATCTACAGGAGATAAGCTATACAAATAGTATCAAACTCACTTCCGTAGTAAAGGATTTCACTTTTGACTTTCTCCAAGAGATAGGTGCAGCAGTATAAACCAGCAGATTCCTAGCTGAGGATATTTTATTCTAGAGTATTCGCTAGAGGTAATAGACAGAAGTGTCCAATAATACAATTCAAAGGTGTGACTTTAAATTTTTGAGTACAACACCATGCAACCATTCCCTGATTAGAGGAAGATCAAAACGTAGTTCCGATTATTGAGCTCAGGTCAACTTAAATGGAAATTTCACATATAAACTTAGGGTTTTTGTTCATTGTTATCATACTATTTTGGTGACCCCACAAATTTACAATTGAGCAATGTTAAGTTATTGAAGAATTGTCGTATGTACAGTTTCCAAAAAATTCTTGTTAGGACCATTTTTGATTGTACAGATGATTGCAAGTCGACGGCACTGTTCGATGAGCTGTGAAATTTCAATATCCAGTTTGGTGTGGCAACCCATTTCCTATTGATTCCAAATATGATTGATTTCAGAAGGTTGTTTTTTGGTGGTGATTGGCGGTTTTCAAAGGACACACCCACTAATTACCATTGACTTCAATATTCCCATTCAGATATCCCCTATCCTTGATAACCACATCTAGTAACTTTTCTCATTACTAGCTTGACATCAATTATTTGCACCCATTCTCTTGTGAACTTTGAATAGTCGTGTCCCTACCAAACTTGGAACTGATGACAAAAATTAGCGAACTTCCACGTACCATCCCCTTAAGCATTTCCATCATGCCTCCAACCCAAGCACAGAAAAGGCTCAATAAGGAGTATAAGAGCTTACAAAGTAACCCTCCTCCATATATTATTGGAAAGCCTAATGATACCAATATTTTGGAATGGCATTACGTTATAACTGGACCACCAAATACCCCATATGAAAATGGCCAGTACCATGGATTACTCCGTTTCCCTATGGAGTATCCTTTCAAACCTCCTTCGATATATATGGTGACACCTAGTGGTAGATTTTCATGCAATACACGTTTATGTCTTCTGATGAGTGATTATCATCCAGACACTTGGAACCCTGCATGGAGTGTGGCTACGATTTTGACGGGTTTACTTAGTTTCATGACCGGTAATGAAGGTACGACAGGTTCGATACAAACGAGTGATTCCGTGAAGCGTAAGTTAGCTAAGTCTAGTAAGAAGTGGAATGCCACTGAAAACCCAAAGTTTTCCCAGCAATTTGAAGACTTGAAGAAATCTAACTTGGCAGATGTCAAGAAAGAAGAAGAAGAAGAATTAGAAAGAATCAAACGTCATGAAGGTGAGAAGTCTATTAGCGAGAAACCACTTAACTTGAAGGAAAAGTTGAGCACTTTAGACCCAGAAGATAGAGCGAGATTACTGCTTAATGACAAAGAGGAAAGGTTAAGAATACCTAATGTAGCTGCTGTAATAGGTGTGTTGATTGCAGCCTTTGCTGTCTACATTTTGAGAGCGTAAATGCTTAGTGAATTCAATGTCAATCCTAATGTTATACCCCCCACCCCCCTCACAAACGGTTTTGTAAGTATGTTTACTATGGTTTTTTTTATATATAAAGATTGTGTACCTAAAGTTAAAGTATATTCCATTTAAAGTTTTGGATCAAATGAATAAATAGATTTATGGAAAAAGAACTAGATTTAAGGATAAAGAACCGAAATGATGTAATGTAGTTAATAAATATTACGATTTAAGAATACAGATGTCATAAATAAGATCACCTGAGATGAATCTATCATGATGTTTACGAAACCCCATTCTGTTACGCGAGCGAATAGGCTTCTATTGTCTTCCATATCACCCTTGTGTTCACGTGATAATATCCCAGATTCAATCAAACGTATTATTAGAAGCATTGGCCGTAGTGGCTCATTACATCACCCTTGGCAACAGAACAATGTAAACACGAATATCAAAACAACAACACCAAACAGACTAACAACATTGTACAAAGAATGCCTTATGAATCTGTAGAAGCAATTTTTTTTCGTAATAAAGGATTTTTTAATATGCTATGCTTCAAGTTGCCTTAGGTGATAAGGGGACGATGTAAAAATTGGATGCGAGCCCATTTCTCCAGTTTCCACTAACCCAGATCTTTATTAGCACCTCCTTTATGCTTAGTTGATCTTTGTGAGCTTCTCTATTCATAGTTATTCCAACAAAAACAAAAATTAATGTATCCTTCCTTAAAAATTTTCTTTAATCTGGCTGGGAAATTTAAACCACATTGTTCACTTACAACGTGTCAGGAGAAGAATAGGACAAGGTAGAACAGCTTGAATATTTTTCAAAAGCCTCACTCACATAGCCGTCGTATATATTATTATAATAGCCAGCAAAACCCCTTCAACATGAACAACCATTCTTTTCAGAAGGCAGCGACGCAG
This sequence comes from Kodamaea hsintzibuensis (nom. inval.), assembly GCA_030568835.1. Lineage (NCBI taxonomy): Eukaryota > Fungi > Ascomycota > Pichiomycetes > Serinales > Debaryomycetaceae > Kodamaea > Kodamaea hsintzibuensis (nom. inval.). Next base: position 330,579 of record JAJMJA010000006.1, read on the forward strand.
AATCCAAACGTTTTGCAGACTCCGCCTTATCCAATAGAGATGCAGTTTGAAGATGATCGTGATATCCCCCCAGCTGGTATTGACACTGAAGTTCACCAGGTAGGTGATAACTTTGCTGAACCTCACGTTGTTCAGCCTGATCAGTATACTGCCAGTCCTGTTGGTCGTGTCAACGTAACTAATGATCCAGTTGATTTCGGATATGATTCGACGACTCCTTCAAATGTCGACCACTACCAACCTAACGATCCATACAATCAACATCAGCAGCAACCACATCCTATGTACGATGACAACTCGCAACAGCACTTGACACCAAACAACTACTACAACACTAACAATAACGGTAATACTAACGGAAATGGTAAAAACCAAGGATACCCACCATACCAAGCAGTAACACCCCCACCAGCATTTGCACCTAAGGAGAACTTACTCCTGCCATCTACCAACGCATTATCTGCTACCTCGTCAGTAACCAACTTGAACTTGAACAATAGTATCGGCCAACACTTACAACCAAATGGTATGAACAACAATTATTCCAAGTCTGAGAACAACTTGTCCAACCCAGCAAACTACCACAAGTTAGGACACAACAGACTGGTATCATCCACACTGTCCTTCATGTACGACAGAAACGATAACGCAAGTTTGGTTGACTTTTCACAAAATGTTATCACTCAATACCTTGGAGACAACTCGTCCACCTTAATGCCAAGAATGAAAACCATCGAATTATACAGAAAGAACGCCAAAAGGTCTAACGATCCTAGCGTTTTATTCCAGTATGCACTGTACATGTTACAAACTGCATTGTTGTTGGACATGGAGGGAAGTAACTCCAACTCACAAATGCATTCGCTGGCGAACTCACCTCTGAGAGGCAAGAACGATGCTAAACAACATAAAAAGACCAAATCAGTAGACGAATTGGCCAATCTTGAGTTGATGGATGACAAGAAGATGAAGCGTTCCTTATTGAAAGAAGCGACCCACTACTTGAGAAGATTATCAGACAAAGGGTATATAGACGCCCAGTATTTGTTGGCTGATGCTTACTCGTCAGGAGCTTTGTACAAGGTTGAAAACAGAGAAGCATTTGTGTTGTTCCAAGCTGCGGCAAAGCACGGTCACGTAGAGTCCGCCTACAGAACTTCCTTATGTTACGAAGAAGGCTTGGGTACTGGAAGAGACGCAAGAAAGGCAATTGAGTACTTGAAAATCTCAGCTGCAAAAAACCACCCAGCAGCCATGTACAAATTAGGAATTTACTCATTCTATGGAAGAATGGGGATGTCAAACAACATCAACACGAAAAAATCAGGAATCAAGTGGTTGGAAAGAGCAGCAAATGTAGCCAACGAACTCACTTGTGCCGCTCCTTTCGAGTTGGGAAAAATTTACTTCAATGGTTTCCAAGATATTGTGATCCCAGATAAAAAGTACTCGTTGGAACTTTATTCCCAAGCAGCTGCATTAGGTCATATCCACTCTGCGGCGTTGTTGGGACAGTTTTACGAGGTTGGTGAGATTGTACCACAAGATTCAAACTTGTCAATACACTACTACACACAAGCGGCACTTGGAGGTGACCCCGAGTCTATGTTAGCAATGTGTGCTTGGTATCTTATTGGAAACGATCCATACTTACCTAAAGACGACAACGAAGCATTCGAATGGGCAACTAGAGCAGCATTGTGCAACTTGCCAAAGGCACAATTTGCATTGGCCAACTTTTACGAAAAGGGAATTGGTTGCATCAAGAACGTGAACGAGGCCCAGAAGTGGTATGCCAAGGCTGCCGCGTCTGGAGACGAAAAGTCTTTAGCGAGAATGACAGACAAAAACGACCAAGCCAAGTTGCAAAAGCAGTTCTTAAAAAAGAAAAAATCACAACCACTTTCTGCTAGTAAATCAGGTGGATACGTGAACGAAGGACCTGCTTCTTCCGCATTGGACTCTAAGGTACAAGATAAGGATTGTATAATCATGTAAGCACTCTGGATTAAACTCTAGGTGCCCATGTATTTAAAACTATTTTTGCATTTATTTTCTTCAATAACAAATGATTAATTAAGTTGTATGAGTTGTAGTTTGTTTGTAATGAATTGGGCTGTAATAAAACTACCACTTATTTCTTTTATAAGTCTCCTAAATAAATAAAAGGAAAAATCAGGAAGCGAGAATAAGGGGTTAGATCGTAAGATAGTTGAATACAAAGCATTTATTTAAATGTAAGGATTCAGCTAGGCATTAGTCGGCAAGACTAAATATTTGAGATTTGATCACAACAAGTGCGCGACCTTTTTGCTAGTGGTTGCAAAAGTACGGTGGTTGCAAAAAAAAATGCTGTGTCGAAAAATGACTATTCTTCGGTCATAAAACTGAAGTGACGTATTTCCGTAAATGCATGATATGAAGTAGATTAAACTCCTAAAGTCTCACCATTAATGAATACAATCTAATCCACAAGAAGACAAATAGAACTATAATTAGTAAACCTATTCAAATTGATTGACCTTTCAACAAAGCCTACAAAGTTCAACTGCAATTGGGCTGTCAACTGCTTGACATTTCACATTTTGAGACACTTGACAAAAGCTTTGCCAAGACAGGGGAATAAAATGGTATTGAGTAATTTCATAAAGTTTATGAAAAACGTGCAGACTTGTAACTTGCGATTCATAGTCTGAAGTCTCACAATAAGCTACACTGAAACCGCGTACAAGTCTAGATCTCATACATTTCAGAACTAACTGTGGTATCCAATTGAATTAGTTTTTAGCCTGTGCAAGACCAATACCACTCAACTCTAACTTTGCATTGTTTCATACAAGATTTGAGGATTATTGTCACCCGTTAATACCCCACCACAAACATATCAACAATTGACCGCACGAGGTATTGCAATTGAAATAGTCAGTAGCTTGCACTTAGATCCGTGACCGGGTTGTGGCTGTATCCGTCAAAATACTTCTCTGACCTTCCGAGCAATAACCACAAACTACATATAGAAGCTTGGTTACATCATAAGTTTCAATTCATGCAGAGTGCCTTAAATTCTAGAACCAAAATGTAAATTTCACAACCCCTTATTCAAGACTGATGAAATGTATATGAATATTGTTCTTAGCTTGTGTTAAATTTCATTGACTTTGTTCAATTGCTATGTTATCTAGTTCTTGAGTTGCTCAGTCGTGTCACCTAGGGTTCTAGAGTCTTCTAATTTGTTCTTTTTTCTTTTCTCTATGTTTGCTGTCCTTTGAAACGATCAATAAAGTCACAAACAAAAGGTGTGGAGCGTTTTCAGTAATGAAGCCAAGGGGAACAAAGTTACTAGTGGAGTTAATTGTGGGCGAATGGAGTTAAATTAGAAATGTTACTATATAAATAGCCAATTGTCCCCTGAATTAATGAGTTCAGCAATCGAACAATTAAACAATTAAACATGTCTTCTAACGATTTTTACAACTCAGGCGATCAAGGTCAATACAACCCTAAAGAATCCAACAGACAAGGTGGACAGGAAGGAGAAACTGGTGAAAGAGGTTTCTTGGGAACTGTAGCTGGTGGTGCTGCAGGTGCTTTTGGTGGTAACAAGGTAGGTGGTAACAAGCATGGAACTCTTGGTGGTATAGTTGGTGCTATTGGTGGTGCAATTGGTGGTAACAAGCTTCAAAATGAATACAAGGAACACCGTGATGAAAAGAAACATGAAAACTACGGTGGTAACTCTAACAACTATGGTAATTCTGGTAATAACAGAAATGACAACTATGGTAGCTCTGGTAACAACAGAAATGACAACTATGGCAGCTCTGGTAACAACAGAAATGACAACTATGGTAACTCTAACAGAAACGACAACTATGGTTCTGGCAACCAAGGTTCAGGAAGACAAAATGACAGTTACGGATCTTCTGGTAACAACCAAAACGAACACCACGGACACCATGGACACCATGGACACCACGGTAACAACTAAGTAAGAAACTAACACTGGTTTATTATGAAATGAATATTATGTAAGTTGAAAAATCATTGTAATTATGTAGATTTACTGGCTTCACTATGACTTGCATTTGCTTCTAGAAGTTGAGGTTTTGAAAAATTAACTTGGCTGCAATTTTAATTAAATTATTCTTTCTCACAATCTGCTACAAGTACATTCTAAAAACGTAATCATTAATCTCTATAAGCAATAAATCTGGCTCGTCAATTGACATTTGCCTAAATGAACTGAAAATGTATATGCGTTTACTCGACTTGGTGTGTTCCATTTCTGTCCATGTCTCGTGGTATGTGATCAAGTTTGTGGAAGTTGTCATTAATGTTCGTTGGGATCATGTTCTGTTTGACTCGATTTGACGATGATGCAAGGTATAGAGGTTCGTCTTTGAGTATTTTTGTACTCGCTTGCTTGTTGAGCAACGGCATTTTAGACGATATAGGTTCGTCAATGTCTACCTTACCACTGCTATTTTTCTTTTGACCCAAACTTACTCCTAAGCGTGCGTTGCTAAAGTCCTGTCTTGCCCTTCTGGAATCAAGCATCCTGTTCTCTTTGAACTCCTCGGAGTTGCTTGGAGATATAAAAGTTGATTCGAGTTTGAGTCCCAAGTCATCATTCAATTTCCCGAGTATGTCGGTGCTTCCCAACGGTGAATCATCGTCGTGCTCACTCCGTAAGTTGTGCGATTCATCCATGCTGATGTCGCTCTCAAGCATCGAGATATCTCCTCCACTACCGTTATTCCTAGGTACGTCCCATCTCACTGATTTCTTCTTTTGGTTTCTCTTCGGAGATGCTTTGGGGGTGATTGGTTTTTTAGTTATTGTCTTTTTGAAGTTTCTAGGTGAAGCAGGTGAGAGTGGTGCTCGTTTGTACTTTGGCATCATAGGGTGGAACAGCGATGAATTGTCGTCATCATTTCCTTGTTCCTCCATGCCTTGCATTTCTTGCTCTTTCATCTTCTCTTGCATAAAGTGGAATGTATACTTTTCAATGGCGGAGTCGTACTCACCATTGACCAATGGCTCAATTGACTCGCAAATCATTGACAAAGTCAATTCCAAGTCAACATTACCTACGATTTCAAAAACAATGTTACTAAATCTCTGCAATTCGTGTACCAAATGGTCAAACAATATTGAAGAGTTGAATAGAATGTCCCTTTCCAACGATTCGCGGAGTGAAACCACTTGTTGCTCGAATACTGAAGTGTAAGAGTCAAGCCATCCTTCATTCTCTTTCAAGCGCTTTAACATCTGCAGCGCTGACTCGTCGAATATGTAGTCAATTTCGTTAGGTTTAGCGTACTGTGATTCTAATTCATTGATTTGGAGATCAATTTTGTTGAGCAACTGATCACACAAGTTTAAGAGAATGTTGTATGACGACGTTTTTTCCAACTCTTGACGGCGTGCATGTCCTGCTAATACTTCGGCAAGGCTTTGACAGTCTATTCTTTGTAATATGAGTAGCTTTCTCTTACTTAAGATGAAGTACTTTTTCCATTTTTCTTGATTCTGTTTGACGAGTGATGAGTGCAATACTCCAATGTTATCAAATAGCTGTGAAATGTTGTTATCTATCAAGATTTTCTGGCCGTTGATGGCTTTTTGAATGGATTGAGCTTCTCTGTTTCGTAACTCTTCGATTTCTTGTTTCTGTTGTGTTATCATCTTCAAGTATGAACCTACATGTCTGTCCAAGTTGTGTTGGTTTCTAATGAGTTTGGTTTTTATCTCCTTTGCACGGTCAGCATACTTGAGTGTGTTTAAGGTTTCGTCATAGTGCTGTGACGATGGGGAAACGCATACAATCATGACTGTTTTACAGTTTCCTCCGAGTGAGAACTTGAGCAATCTAGTGAGTTTCGAGTCACGGTAAGGTACATGGTTTCTTCGACGAGGATCGCAGAGTGCGTTTATACAGTTTCCTAATGCAAGTAATGACTTGTTGATGTTGGCACCTTCGTTCAAGCGGGCCCCACGATTTTTGGTTGCAGCAGCACGTTCACTTCCAGCTAAGTCAATGATCAGGAGTGTTGCAAATGTGTGAGCTTCTTTGAGATCAGCAGTTCTGTTTTTCTGCACTACGTTGATCTGTAATACGGCATGAGATCTTGATGAGGTTGCGTTTGCTTCTGTTGGAGAACTAGTTCTATTCTGGTTTCCTAATAGTATAAGTTCCATTACATCTTCGACAGAGCGTGGTTTATGTGCAGACAAGTTCGTTACAGAGATCTTGTTGTTTGTATCTTCACGCAATACTAATTTTTTGAAGTCTGTCACAGGGTTGAGTAAATCGCGGATAGTTTCATTGTATATCTCTAAGAATGATAAGCTCACATCTACAATCTTAGTGTCTGACAAGTCTTCGATACGACTGTACAATTCTCTCATAGTGAGGAAGATGACTCCTGGGTCTGTTGGAGTCCCCAGGATGGTATGAGTTTTCCCACAACCAGTTGCGCCGTAGGCAAAGACAGTTGCATTGAATCCATCGAGTACACTGTCTATCAATGGCCTTGTAGTGTTGCAGTAGACGTCATCTTGGGATGCCAGAACATCAAATAACTTATCGAAGACAAATCTATGTTCTCTGATCCGTGATGCAGCTTTATTTGGGAAGGCATTACGAGCCATTTTGCTCAATGGGTTAGTTTCAGGAGGGTCAAAGATGAGCATTTTATCATCTACAGCGTTGATTATCTTTCGTATACCTTTTGGATGCATGACAGGTCGCCTTGGTGAAGGCAGCAGCAGTGCCAGACTATTTGAGTTTGAGCTGGTAGCCCCATTCAGTCCTCCTGTACTAAAAGAGCCATCACTAAGAAAGAACAGATCACTCTCATTTCGTATAAGATTTCCCTCTTCAACAACAGTAAAGGGCCTCACCCTGACAGCAACAGTAATAGACGACTCCCGACTAGGTCCACCAGCTTGTAGACGTTCATTTCCTATCATAATACAGTCAAAAACCTAGAAACAACTGTGTATGTTTTCTTTCAAGGAACCCTTTTTGATGTGTGTTGATATTTTACTTTTTACAGACGCGATCCAAACACGCCGGCTCCTTTGAGAGTTATCCGTAACACGTGAATGGTCATGTGAGTAAAGAGATGAGTAGGGCTGTGCTCTGGATGGTAGAAGTGGATCGAGTGGGATTGGGTTCTTGTAAGTAGGTCGCACTGACTTGTGATGGTAAGTTACCTATTTTTGCTTTAAATTTGCAATGAAATTGGAGCATAATTACAACTTCTTTAACCATGTTTATACTACATTCTTGTGCTTCAAGTCAACGTTATATATGCTTGATGTAATTACCATTAGTTTATGTTTGAGGGTTCTTGGAGTTGGGGTATGAATACTTAAGGTTAAACTACGCTTACTTATGAAACGTTTTGTTATAAAGATAGAGTTAAACTATAGTATACGCAAGTATACTAAATGCTTGTTAAAGATTCTATATTTAAACTGTTCAAGCCGTGCCTCAACATCAGAATTTATTATCTTGGTTACTATTCTCACTAACGTGTCTTGCACATTTATACTTGTATAATTAAACACGTATGCAAGTACTTAAATACTTACTTGAGGTTGTGTAGTCAAATGTACCTGTAATGTAACAATAATAGCTGATTCTTGAACAAGTACACTTTTGCTTATAAAGATACGGGATTTTTCAGTAGTAATATTTCTCCTTTAATTATTCACACTTAAGTGACTACTAAGTGTACCTCAACAGCTCATGTCCTGGACTATTCGTGTAAATCTGGAACACTCATGTAAATTTTAAACTTATTCTTGTTCTTATACCTTAACTCTTATAGTAATGTACTTCTGGCTTTGCTTGTACCTTACCTTGAATACACATTCACATACACTTTATCTTATACTTTCGATTACAGTGTTGCATCTTCCCAAACGCTTTTACCTCTTCTGCTTGTTTCACTTTTAAACTTCTAAATACCTTAAGCTTTGAGTAATCTGTTGCGTTCACTAAACTTAATCTCACGCACACCTATTATTTATTGCAGACGCCAATGCTTGTGCAGATGCTAGGTCCTCAACATGTGCAGATTCTCGTAAAGCTGCAAGTCAAAACACTAAGTACACAATTCTACATCATTCTAGAGGCTCCAAATATTAATATACATTATAATCATGAGATCTATTATCCTAAACTCTACTCATGCCCTTCTAACAGATTCAATCTGATATCTCATACTTTTCATTCTGGTCATCATCCGATGAGGTTGACTCCGAAGTAGCTGACTCTTTCTCGTAAACCTTCACATTTTCCTTGTCCATGTTCTTTTCTTTAATTTCTTCGATTTCTTCGATTTCTTCTTCAATTACCAGTTCATCTTCAACTTCTTCATCGGTCTCATCATCTGATCTCACGTCTTCTGCTCCCTTTCCTGTTATCACCTTGTATGCCACTTTCAAAATCAAGTACATCCATACCATTGTAAGCAATTGTAAACCTATCAATAAAGTGTAGAATGTATGGAGGATTTGTTCGGACCAACATCTTTGCAACTGAAGTCCAGGACGGCACATACTCTCAGGAGGAAGTAATGACGGAGCGTTGAGCCATGCATGGTGTAGTACCACGTTATAAGCTCCATGTCTTAAGATGATCCACAGGAACAAAAAGACAATGAACATGACATCACAACTACGTGTGTATTTAGCGTATCTTAGCATTTTTGCTGCGGCTAATGATATATCAACTGCGTCCATCATCATTAAGATCAAATGCCCGATTCTTATAAAGTAATAGTAGTAACTTCCAATCATAAGCAAGCAGGTGATGATGTGATGCAGGAACATCTGAACATGGTCTTTACGTCTTTCTTCAATGTTGAGTACAAAGATCTGTTGGATCCAAGAAGCTATTGAGATAAGATAGTACAGCTTTAAGGGACTTCCCAAGTTGTGGGGCCATCCCAGAAATAAGTTATCCAAGTTATTGAAGTATTCTGAGTTCCAGTACAAGTATGCACCGTAGAGAAACGATCCACTGTAGTAAACAAAGGACCAACTTTGTTCTGCAAACCTGATCTTACTCTTGCGTGACCGAATATTAAGCAAATTATGGTCGCTGATGTAAATGCAAAAATACATAAGTACAGACCTGAAGAATGTCAAGTTGATCACCCAGTTCACCACATACAAAATGTCATAGTATCCAATATCAAAATCCCCCTTCTTTCCATCCACTCCATACTGCACTTGCGTAAGCTTAGAAGTATATTGCTTTGCACTTGGAATCACATACCCCAAGAAGTTGATCCCAAACACTAACGTTCTAGATAATGCCAACTGGTTCCGTTCAATCGAGGCCTGAAGCGTCTCATGGTACTTACTGCTGCTCATCGTATTCGAAGTACTCTATTTCTATTCTATTGCGCTATGCTCAGCTACTGGGTCAATACGAAAACGTCAGCTCAATCAAATATAAACGTTCAGTCAAACACCAATTTAAATTTTTCTCACACCAAATTGATACACTTTTTTTAAGACACGTTGAATTTTTACATTTTTTTTTGAGCTTCTGAATTTAGGCTTTTGTGATTTTGACAGTGAGTTGTTAACTCGATGGGCCGAGACCCTTTTGAGGCCTTGGTTGTAGTTTTTATCGAGTCTTTTAGTTGTGGGTGTTTGGTATTGTAGTATCCTTATTCTTTGTTTGTTCTCTCTTCTAATGGGTGTGTAATTAGGGTGTAGGTGTGGTGGCCCCCCTCCCCCACACACCATGGTCTTACCACAAGGGTGAAGCTTAGTAGATGAGTCCTACTTATTGTTGAGTAAAATGCACTCCGCTTTTTTGTTCTCACGTGAACTAGTATCTGGTTCGTTTGCTTCGCTGATTTTGTAGCAAACAACTACCATTAGTTAGTTTGTGATATTTTATGTGTAACTTGGACACGTAAGATCTCGTGGAAAATGTGTCAATCGGTGTTTAAGTTGTCTGGTCATGAAAATGTATGAAGATTTTTTTGTTGAGTTGGTAGATTTGAATGGTGTAGATTTCAATTGGTTTACTGTTATTTTGTATCTTGTGTGTTGTTTAGTGAGTTTGAATGCAGTATGATTGCTGGGTGCAAATTGAATTCCAAGCGGAACTTTTTATCCATGTGAAATATTCTTTAAATGTATATCTGTGCCATTATAAATTGTAGCATTCTAATGATTCGAATGGCATTTCAATTGAAAATTGGTGCTTTTTTTTAATATTGGTTCCTTATGGAATGTATGTTTACAGTGTTTTTGTGAAGAAGTGACAGTTGAAGAGCAACATTCCTTCCAATAAGTATAACTATCGGTTCAATAACATCATTTGCAATGCTCTCTTCACTCCCTGCTCGTTATACCGATTCCACACAATATAAACGTTAATCATGTCTTGTATTGCATCAGTTACTTGGTCAAAATTAACATGTGAGTGGTTTAAAAAGTTCATAAACTTGTTAATTTTGATAGTATCTTCATCAATTCCCATGTCATTAAAAGTTGGGTCTGTGCTTTTAGTGTTATTTCCTGTTCCAGAGCCTGTATTTCCATTGGCATTCCCTGTTGGAGCAGTACCTTTATTTGTGAGTGCCATTAAATCATCAATATGTAATTCACTCTTCCCAACACCTCCACCATTCGAGTCACCCACCTGCTGACTCTTGATTGTAGATAAATGCTTTTTCAATACTATCGTAATGTATATCGAACTGATAGCTATTATGTGGGGTGGAAGAAGTAGATGTAGATCGGTAATATAACTATCATTAATCAATGACCAACTATTCTGTAACTCATCATCACTGAGAATAAACCCATACACCTCATTATTCTCAACCAAGTAGTTCTGTATCTGGATTAATGACTTGTATGGATGATGCAAAAATAAGTACGAGTCCATTTCTTCAATAAGATAGAACTCGAATTCAGCCAACTTGGTAATATCGTTGGGAATATACTCGGGCCAGATATTTCGTGCTTCCGTTAAGATGAGTCGAATATGCTGAGGACTTTCCTCTATCTTACAAGAAACATAAAGGCAAGTGGTCACCAACAAGTATATGTTAATTTCCTTCAACAGAACTCTAGTAAGAAATCGAGTCAAATAGATTTCGGCCGTAGCTAGAGCTATTTGTCGAATACTTAATCGACGGCCTAGCTTAATGATTAAGTTGTGTATGAATATCCGCATATTATAATCATATGCGATGTTGGGATGGTCTTTGATAAGACCATTCTGTATCATCTTACGCTCCAACAAGAGTACCTTCCGACGAGAATCTAAAAGTGATTGTTTCGTAAGTTGAAGCTTATGCCTCTGTGATGAATTCCAATAATCCGCTGACATCCTTACTCTTCAATCTTCTCCTTCTTTCTTTCTCTTACTTTTATGGTTGTACTTAAGTTTATGACCAACAAGTCTCCAAATTCGCGCTTCCAAAATCCGTTCGTAAGACACTCCCAAACGTCACAAAATACTTCTCAACATAAGGTTAATAACAATGGTTGGTGTCTAATAGTATTATCAAGTTGTCTTTACCGTTTCTTCTCTATTAATTTATCATACATATATGGATGTTCTAACTACCTTAACTGTGACTTATCTTGTCTCCTCTTCCTTCCCTATTTCTGTCATCTCTTGGGCTTAAATTCCCCCACTATTTGAGTTCAATGTGGGTCCACCCAAAAAAAAAAATTACTGGAGTTAAGTTAGTTAGAGTTAGTTAGATTCGTAAGGAAGTAATGACGAATTATCATACATCTAATCCCGAAGCGGATACAGCTATTGATCGGAGGATTGCTGAGTTCCCTGTTGCTCAATTAACCGATGAGGATAAGTATTTTCGAGCTCATAAGCCGCCTAGTTATTTGGGAGAGATTGAGACCAAAATCAGTGCATTTATTGATTATCATTTGAAGGAGAGTGGTAAGAGTATTGTGTTGGTGACTAGTGGAGGTACTACTGTACCATTAGAAAATAATACTGTTCGGTTCATTGACAATTTCAGTGCTGGTACTAGAGGTGCTACAAGTGCTGAGTACTTTTTGGAGAATGATTATGCTGTGATCTTCTTGCACAGAGAGTTTTCTCTTTTACCATACTCAAGACATTATAGTCACACAACCAATTGTTTCTTGGATTACATGACTGAAGAAAACAACAAGGTTGAAATAAACCCTCAATTCGCTGATGAAATGTTGATTATCTTGCGTAAGTATAAAAAGGCTCAATCTTCAAATTCCCTTCTTTTGATCCCTTTCACTACAGTCAACCAATACTTGTACACTTTAAAGTCTGTGCTGGAACTTATGAGAAAAATGGAATATAAGGCTCTTTTCTACTTGGCTGCTGCTGTAAGTGACTTCTTCTTACCTCAACTGAGAATGCCTCAACATAAAATCCAATCGCAAGATTCTGGAGGAAAATTGATTGTAAATTTGGAACAAGTTCCAAAGTTCTTGAGTCGTTTGGTAGACAATTGGGCTCCTAGGGCAATGATAATCTCTTTCAAATTGGAAACTGATGAATCTATCTTGATTAAAAAAGCAAAAGGTGCCTTGGAAAGATACCTGCATCAATTAGTTATTGGAAACTTGTTACAAACAAGAAAAAAGGAGGTTGTTTTCGTAAGCCCTGATGAAAAGGATCAATGGTTTAAATTAAGCAAAGAGGAAATTGAAAATAATGTTGAGATTGAAAGCATTATTATCCCAGAAGCTATTAAGGTGCATAAAAAGTGGATAAGTGCACTCTCCAAGTAATACTAAATTGATATGAATTCCAAATAAGCTTCACACCAATGAAGAACAAGCTCCATATTTGTGTTCTAGAGGGAGTTTGCAATCCCTCATAGAAGAACTTATAAAACATCTACCATTCAAAGTTAAAACTAAACTAAAACATAAACTACAAAATTATATTTAAATCAAGACTCACTCAATCTAATCTCAAAACTAGATTTCAAAACAACTAGTTATGACCAAAAAAGAATAAGGAATACCCATTATCCAATTTGATATACAATAAATGATATATAATATTTACAAAATTTCACTATTTACATAAAGGAAACACCGATTCCATATTGCAATCCTTTTCTCACTCCATCTCTTTCATGAGCCGTCAATGGCAAGACAAAGTTCAATTCGAATCTAGCCATTGGGTGGTTATATAATAAACCAAATCCCCAACTTGAAGAGTATCCTCCTTTCATTTGTTTTAATGTGTTCAATACACCCCCTTCCATACTTATTAATTTCCCGTAGTTAAAGAAACTATGGAACTTAAAGTTGGAGTCGGTATATTTTGGGATATCTGAAATGATTGAAACACCTCCATTCGCAAATACATCTCCACCAATGCTGGATGCAAATTGCTTAGGTCCAAGAGAGTTCATTTCGAATGAACGAACATCGTTAGGACCTCCACTGAAGAATCTATCTAAAATAAAGGAAGGTTTCCCGTCTAATGATTTGAGAACTCCTGCTTTGTTTGTGAAGATTACTTTCGAGTGTTCACCCATTTTCCATGACAATAGAGATGCAATGGTTGTCTTTACAAAGGAACCTTCTTTGGTTCCAGAATTGTACTCGATTCCAAGCTTAAAGAACTTTCCTGCACTCGGTATCAATTTACTTGCTCGTGTATCATAGAAGATGTTGTATGCAATCGAGTTCTTGAAATTCGAGCCTGCTTGTAGTATCACATCCGAACTTTTGGACAGAATATTCTTTAATTGTCTCCATGTGTTGTCAACCATCAACTCATGGTTGATGGGTCCATCGAATTGAGTGTAGAATTTGTTGGTGATACCTCGCGAAACGACATCGGATTGTATCCAATCGTATCTTCTTGTATTTACACATGCAACACTCTCATACATATATTTAGAGTTATTGGCAATAGGCATCGTATAATTAGCCAAGTATGAAGACAGTGTCTTTGTTCCTGTAATTGCATCGAAACTTAAGTGCTCTGCTCCTCCAAATAAATTCTTGAATTGAAACTGAATGTACCCATCACCTTCTCCATTACCAATATTGGTTCCTGTCTTAGCATAGAACTTCTTCACAGGTACTACATTGAATACTGGGACTAAATCAATCGCGTCACTTCTCCTGAAGCGGTTTCGACTCGCCAATGGGTTGAGACTTACAAGCAAATTCTCTACCAAACCCAATTTGATCATATTCTGTGAGATAGTCTCGATATCTCCAAACAACTTTTCGAGTGAGATAGCTTGGTTGGTACTGGTCAATGGAGAAAACTGTGCTGCAAGAAATGAATCACGAAAGTAGTTCCCATTGGTGATCTGAACATTCCGAATTTTCACTGGTTGATGTCTGCTCTCTTTAAACAATTCTTCCAAGTAACGTTTATTCTGGTCCACCATAAATGCCTCTTTGGTAGCCTGGAGTTCCTCCAAGGCTTTAACTTCTTTGGAAGAAGGTTTCTCCACATAACTTGGAGAAAACTTATCCAATATATCGTCGTCTTTATCCATTCTGTCTTGATATGATTTTTATTTTTTTCATTTCAATCTTGATCTCATTTAATGTTGGCTCAATAATGTTAACGAAATGTTTCAACATGAAGGTACGTAAACAATTCCGAGTTTGTACAAGGCTAAGCCAATTTCAAATTAGTTCGTAATTCATAGTAGTATCACTTAGTTCTTTACTTAGATTTCTTTCTCATAACATGCTTCATAACTACTATCTACATTTAAATAAAACCAAATAGAATTCTCATTAGAAGTAATTAGAACTTATTAATAACTCATTAATAACTCATTAACAACCCTTACACCCCAATAACCAGTTTAGCACACCCCTTTGGTTGACAACTAAGTATTTAGAATCCACAGTGACTCAAACTCGTATTCACATCTCAATTATTTATGAAAGTTTGTAAGAATCAGTAAATACTAACTTACCATTGCCACCCTAGTGTAGTTTGCTGGTTTATAGTACAGAAACCCCCAAATTGTCCTTTCAACCAGTCAGGTATAATGCCTTCTGCATTGAACTTCTTAACCATTGCTAGTTTACACTGCTAGTTTACATTTAGTTTACACATAATTCACTTCCATATTCGTTTTCACATTCTCAATTTGAACTTCATTTAAAGGTCACTCCAAGAAATTGTTCTCAATTTACCTCGCTAATTTTGCGTTTCTCATCAACTCCACTTTACTCCACTCACAAGTTATTATTCTCATTCATCATTCAATTAATAATCTTTTAAATCTTGCAAGTTTGTTGTGAATTCGTTTCATGTTTAGTCAGGCGGCGAAATAGCCACCTGTGGGATTGATCCCCCTTGACTTGGAAGTTGTGGCATTAAGAAGTCATTCGCTGTTTTTCCATTAGTCACACCGTTGGGGTTCCCAGTATTGACCACCTTATCTCGTTCCTCTTCTTCAATCAACAATTTAATGCATGCCTTTCCATTCTCTGTCTGAAAGTGTCTTCGAAGTGCGTCTGCGCGCGCAAACTTCCTTCCACACCCATATTCAGTTCCGTCTCGTAAGAATCCCTTACACTGGAATTTCTTCTCACCCGTGTGCAATTCTTCGTGACGTTTGCGGTCGTGCTGTCGTGCGAACGCTTTCCCGCAAACGTTACATATAAACGGCCTTTCGTCGGTATGTGTTCTGAGGTGTGACTTCAAGTTGTAAGGTCTTGTGAACCGTTTTTCGCACAAGTGGCACGCATACACGCTTGGGTGTTTCTGCGTTCTCTTTGTTGATTGTGCTGGCAGTGCCAACTCCAACATCTTCTGTCGTGACGAAAGTTTTGTCCCCGAGAGCCCATCTTCGTTGTCGTCGTACTCTTCATCGTAGTCATCTTCGTCGTCCATATCTTCGTAATCGTCCAAGTCACTTACGTTTCTACTGCTTGGTGATTTGGAGGATCGGCGCAGTGACAGTGATTGCGACTTTTTACGTCCACGGCGTATAGTCAGCAATTCATCTGGTCTGAGCAAAGACGTACTACTGTTGTTCAGTACCAATTGCGAGTTAGGAACCAACGAGTTCTTAAAGTCGTGAGTGTACTGCAGCAGAACTTGCAGTTGGTTATCACGTTTTTCTACATTCAACGAGTTGCCAGTGTTTTGTCGCGAAAGCTCGACAGCTTTAGTGTTTGGCAGATTATGGATCAGCGAGTTAGCACTAGAGTTACTGAAAAGTGAAGGAGTCTTTGCGGCCACTTCTTCTGGAGCCAGTTGGATTGAAATGATGATATCCTTCAGAAGATACGCAGAATCTTGTTGGGCTTTTGGATCATGTTCAATTGCATTGTTGTAGTTCATCAAGTTGTTTTCCGTCAACTTGTTTTCCGCAGGAGGTGTTACCAAGAGTGAGTTTCCCAACTCGTAGGGTTGGTTATTGAAGTTGAATGTTGGGATTCCAAATTCGTTGTTGTTGTCTGTTGTGTTGTCCATTGCAACCAAGTTTGTGCTCAGAATAGATTCACCCAAGGCAATTTCCGTGTCAAAGGTATTGAGTAAGTTGGTTGGGTCCTGGTCCAAGATTGAGTCTGATTGGTTTTGGAACTGGGGTGGGTTACCGCTAAAGTGCAGGGCAGCGTCGACAAAAGGTGATTCGTGTGACGCATCGCTGAAAGCCAGTGAGTGGGTCGAGTACATACTTGGGGACCGGGGGAGCGATAAACTATTGTGCTGGTGCGGTGAGAGTGTTGTATTGGATACTGCGCTGTGGGTCAGGGGTATTCCTTGAACGTTTGTCGGCGAGAGTAAGTCATTTTGAGGTGGTGGAGTTGACATAAAGTGGGTGTTGAGCAATTGGCCCTGGAAGTCCAAGTTGGAATGAGGTTGATTATTGCTACTTTGGTGTTGGAGGTGTTGTTGATGTTGTTGTTGAAGTGGGTGGTGATTGGTATTGTTGTTGTTATGTTGATGTGGATTCATTTGTTGATTGATATTCTGATTAATCTGTTGATTGTGTATAGACATGTGTTGAGTATGATGTGCATCCCCTTGAAAATCAATATTCATGTCAAAGTTCCCGGGGAAACTAGACCCACTCGAAGACGCAGAGTTAATACGCACAGGCTCATAGTCCTCGAAGCCAGGGATGGGGTTAGTATCAACACCTACTTGATTAGATATGTTACCAGTTGAATCAAAGTTCAACTGAGGACTACCACCACCATTCAAACTGCCACCATTTAAACTTCCCAAACCAAAGTCATTGAATTTAGTGCCTAATGGGAAGTACTCGCCATGCTGTTGATTCTGCTGCTGAAGCGGCTTCTTTTGCCGTTGTTCACCAGACTCAGGCATTAAATATTAGAGAAGAAAACAATGTATTTTCGACAAAGACTAAGTTGTATATATTTACACTCACTCACCGCTTTCAAACCCTTGCCTTTGAATACACGAAAAAAACAATGTCGGATGAGTAAAAATGTACGGCTTAAAAATGTCACTGAATAAGGTTGGTACGTTTTGGATCATTTTTAATTTAAAAAGGCGCAGCAAGGTAAATTTTGAGGCTGTATTTAGTTGAAGTATGCTTGTGGGGGATGTTTGTGTGGGATGGAGGTGTGTATGAGGTGATGTAAAAGGAGAGAAGTTGGAGGTGAATAAGATTGGGTGTTATTGGGACAATTTATTAGAGAAGAGTGTAGTATAAATAGGATTGAGGGAGATGGATCATTTAGTTGTAGAGTATTAGTTGAATTGGATTCTAGAAGAATGGTACCTAGTATTAAAATGAGATGGAAAAGCAGATTCACGGTCGTATTTTGCAGTATTCTTGGGGATCAGGGTAACTAGTATTATGTCCGATTGCGGGAGACAGGAAACAGGAGACGATTAAGGGGAGAGATGACTCCATTTATTGGTGTGGCCTTTGTATTTATTTTAGGAGGGGCTGAGAGTATTAGGAGTGTTTCATGAGTGTAGAGTGTCTTGTGACTGTCTTTGGAGTGCTCTTCTTTGTATGTGCTTAGGTTAAGTAGTTATGTATAATTTACCCTCCTCATTGCTTCTGCTTGACGTTTATTGTACCATAGTCTTCATGATGACTTATTTTAACTGCGCTCAATTACATCTGTTAATTGTAACTGTATTCAATATACAAACCACTACACATATTCCGAATATTTATTAGTAAGTTCTTCCAGACTAATACCAATTGTAGAAGTCTTCTCTTGGAATTGACATAGCCTTGTTTATTGCCGTGCCCTAATTCAAGTCCTTTTCATACACAATACTTTTGTGGTTAAGGTATGGATATTATATACTACGCTCATTACGGGTCATGTTTATATGTTGCCCTCTTCTTATGATCTTTGTGGTGGTGCGGCCATACAAGTGCTATGTTCTTAGTACTGCCGTATTCTCTATACTGCTATACAATACTGGTATAAATTCACACTGTCTACTGTTATATAAATACTAATTTACTCCATATTAATGATATGCGCATTATAATACCGTTTATAGCCCCCGTTAAAGGAACTAGATTTTCTTAGCATAACACACCCTTGGTATCATAATCTTTATAAGTATCATTCTTTATACATGTTATCCAATGTAATTCTATGCACTAGCTCATAATAAACTTTAAAGAACTCTTTGATCCACTTCTCTGTACCTTGATCCCTGTTGAACAAACTACTATTGTGATTCTCTGGCTCCGAGAAACTCCCGATTGCTGGTGGGTGGCGGTCCCTATAATAACGCAACTTCACCGGATATTGAATTAGGAAGTCGCTCCTATTACTGCTATGTAATCACCGAGTCTGACACCTCCGTAACACAAAGCAAGGTAAATGAAGCCCAAGTATCGTAATATGAATGTGTGATGCCATCCAATGTATCTCTTGTTTGCATACAATAACAATAAACATTAATTAATACATTCAATTCTATTATATATTACCCAATAATATCATTAGCTTATAATCCACCAATTATAAACTATCCATTTAAAACGATATCTAATACAATATGCCAAACGTCTGGTGCAAACGTTTTAACCTTTTCTAAATGTTCCACTTCAAAGCCATTAAATTTTGCAGCCACTAATTCTTTAAACTCTTCGAATTCATCCTTGTGTACATTTTCATGAATATGTACGCTAACCTTTTCATGAGGTTTCGCGTGAGTTTCAATAAGATTTGAAGTTATGTGCCATGCTTGTTGTGAAGAAGGGAGTAATCCAAGGTTGATGTGGCTAATTGGTAAGGAATGATTCGGAAACGTTGCCATACGAATTGGCATGCATTGGTTCAGCTCTTCAAATAGGAATACCTTGATTCCTTCTGCTTTGAGTTGTGTGTAGACTTGAAAGTCAAATGCATCATTTGGTTTGAAGATTTTGTACTTGTATTGAGCTTCTTCTAATGCTCGACGAAACCCTTCAATCAGCCATGGATTAATATCCCAGCAGAAAAGCTCTGCACAACCACTTTTCAAATAACTAAGTGAGAAGTAGCCTATCCCACAGTATAAATCGAACACAGTTGTGTTTTTGATATTAGGCATGTTCAAAACTCTATGTTTTTCTTTGATATTACCTCGAGAGAACATGGTATAGTATGGAGCCCAATATTGTTTGATTGAGTTTTGAGTGACAGAACACCAGAAAGCTTTGTCAAATTCTAATAGCTCAACCTTCTCTCCACCTTCCGTATCTTCTTCATGATCCCATTTCGGCTTTTCTCCAAAATCTCCATAAACTCCATGAATATTCCATGGTCTTCTCATTTCATCACTTTCTATTATAGGTTTGTTGACTGCAATATGTGTACAGTTGAGAAAACACTTTTCTATCATCCCCCTATAAAACATTTCTTTATCCACTTTCTTAAACACATCTTCCCATTCTTCACTATCGAATGTCAGACTTGAAAATAGTACCATTGGTGGATATACTGACCATTTCTTTGGAATCGAAGGAATCTGACATCCATTCTCTCTCAATGTCTGTTCTATATATAACTCCACTGCGTTTCCTTGACTCTCTTCATTCACAATATAAGTACCCGTAGTACATCCTTGAGGTAAATCGATCGATGATCCAGGTTCTAACAATGTATAAATTTCAAATCCTCCATCGCCATCTTTTCTTTCTATTCTCCTTTTCCTATTCAAACTTCCTTGCTCTTCCAAATACAGTTTAACTAACTTAACATATCGTCCATCAGGTACCTTAACAACTAAATACTCCTTCTCCATTCCCATCTTCATTCCTCTCAACGCATTAATCTTCTTATTATCGAAATTCTTAGGTAAGCAACTGAAAAAAAAAAAAAAAAAGAGCTGCAAAAACCCGAATTAAACGAGTATGCATTGACGGAGCCACGACGATACAATAAACATTCGAATGTTTTATTCGAATAACATTTGAATAAACATTAAGAATAGACAGAAGTGTAAACGTAAGAAGAAAACATAAGAGAATAACAAAAGATGAGGAGAAAATTCATAACTCACTTGCCATTCATCCGCCTCACAATTTGACTATCCAATTGATCTTGCTCGTCTTTTCATATTATTTCAAGTTGTTATTTCCTCTCTATCTGTATGACTCTTTCTCGTAAACGATTTGAATCCCTCACCTTATTATTAACGGAATGTTTGATCCTATTACTACCATTATTTTTCCATCATGATGTATGTGCATCACCTCTCACTATATCTCAGCATCTGCACTGTTCCAATGAACAAAAGAATAGCATTGAATTAGAAAAATCTCCCGCATCAATCAACAAGTACACTCAATTAACATATTTCTACCTCCTTCCCTATAAAGATCTACTGGCTTATAACGGTGTTGAGGGGTCGGCCCAAAATTTACCTCTAAATGTATAAATCTTTTTGTGACATTTTTGATTTTTTTTTTGGTTCAAGACTGCCTTAATTTTTTTTTCATAGAGATTTGTTGTTGGCCTTTTGATTTAGAGAGATAAGTGATTGGGAATCAGGCAAGAGATAGGTCTGGACGATAGTTTAAATAGATGACAGACCAGGATAATCAGCAAATTGGAGTTGTAGTTGAGGAGCAGCCAGGTTCTACGAGTCAAGGGGAGTTGATTCATGAAGCAGTTGAAGTTACTGATAAAAGCGGAACGGATTCGACCAGTAATAATGGAGGAAGTTCAGGATCAGGGGGGTCAGGGGCCCCAGGGGGTCCAGGAGTTGGGTCAGGGGTTGGATCAGGGACTGGATCTGTGTCTACACCTGTATCAGGAGCTAGTTCGAGTGCTGGATCCGCAACCAGTTCTAACACCACACCTATTCAACCAGCAAGTGCCGTTGAAGGAGGAAGAGAAGTATCCAATAAAATCTTATATGTTGGAGGATTACACAAGAGTGTAAGTGAAGAAGTCTTGAAAGAATTGTTTCTGGTGGCCGGGGCCATCCAAACAATCAAGATCTTGAATGATAAGAATAAGCCGGGTTTCAACTATGCGTTTCTAGAATTTGAAAACTCCCAAAGTGCTGGAATGGCTTTACACACACTATCAGGAAGAATCATCAACAACTTTGAAATCAAAATCAACTGGGCTTATCAACTGTCAACCATAAATAGTGCACAGAACCCTGATGAACCAAGTTATAACATTTTCGTGGGTGACTTGTCCCCAGAAGTTGACGACGAGACCTTGTTTAAATCGTTTGGAAAGTTCCTGTCTTTGCTCCAAGCTCACGTAATGTGGGACATGCAAACTTCGAGGTCGAGAGGTTACGGATTTGTGACGTTCGGACTGCAGTCAGATGCTGAATTGGCTTTACAAACTATGAATGGAGAGTGGATCAACGGTAGAGCCATCAGATGTAACTGGGCCTCGCATAAACAAGTCAACAACAACAACAATAACAACAACAATAACAACCATAACAACAACAACAACAACCACCAACATCACCAACACCACCAACATCACCATAACCATCACAACCAATACCAAAATAGTCACAACATGAACTTTAGAAATAACCGGAACCACATGAACAATAGAAATGGCGGCCAGTTTAGGCAGTTCAACAACCTTCCACCACAAATGGTGATGAGTAATGGTATGCCTCACTACCAGAATGAAGTACAACAAGTTCCACAGCCACCTCAGAATGGCCTGTCACCCAACCAACAACACCAACAACCAAATCAACATCAACAGCCAAACCAGCAACAACCAAACGTGAATGTCATTCCACAAAATGGAGGAAACGGTGTTGGACAAAACCAAGGTCAAGGAATTCCTGTAATCTCACCTCAACTGTACGACATTGTATTGAGACAAACACCACTGTGGCAAACTACCGTTTACTTAGGAAACATTGCACATTTTACACAACAAACCGACTTGATTCCATTGTTGCAGAACTTTGGATTCATTGTGGACTTCAAGTTCCACCCAGAAAGAGGATGTGCCTTTGTCAAGTACGACTCACATGAAAGAGCTGCGTTAGCTATCGTGCAATTGGCTGGGTTTACTATTAATGGAAGACCGTTGAAGTGTGGATGGGGGAAAGATAGGCCACCTATGGGACAGTTCCAGAACTTTGGAAGACCTGCTCCTCTTCCAATGTACCAAAGACAGTAACAGTAAGCAAAACTTTATGAGTACTCGCAATATTGTTGCGAGAATCTTAGCGAGCGAGAATCAAAGAACTTAGCGAGATACCACAAGAGTTATCGAGAGAACTTAACTAGAGGATGTATTATTTATCAAAAGGTTAGTTGCTTCAGAATAGTTAATTATGTGTACCCTTAATTGAGTATACCATTTCGGTTATTGTATATCTATGCTTCAAATGTTTGGGTGTTAAAGATTCATATAATGTTTATAGTAGGGTATCTAGTCAATGATAAGCATGTAATTAGATTTTGTAGTATGTTGTGTAGGTTTTAATATGTGGGTTATATGATTTATCCTACGTATCTCTTTACTATATTAGCAAGTAAAAGAGTCTTAGAGATTCCAAGTAATGATCGTTTCTGATTCCTTTTATTTCTATTCTATACTGATCTTGATTAATATCTTTTTCATAATCACTATTAATTATGCAAGCAATCTGATTACTATTACTTAGAAATTGATTCGATGTTTTACCTTTCATCTACAAGAACACTACAGTCTCAAGAGCCGTTAAATCAATAACTTTCTTGGTTATAATAAATCTACAAACACTAGAAACTTGTTACAATTCATCCCGCTTATACATACCTCCCTCCACAACACTTTCCATACATATCTTCTCCTCATCTCAGTCTTCTAATCTCCCTCCTCCGAACACATCAAAGCGAGGAAATTTTCATGAAGAAAAAAAATTTACTCATCATACACGAGGACTCGTACTAATCAAAGGACTCTTTAAGATAAAGTATAAGACGGAACTTCTATCATAGATCGGATTCCATATATATAAGAGATTCTTAACCAAACGCCTTTGAGAAGATCAAAAAGTTTGGGTTCTGCTTATTGGTAGACGACAGTTAATACACATGTTCATTGTCCTCACCATAGCATTTTTGATATTGTTGATCAGCGTATTAGCCAATCCCACCGAGTTGTCACAGCATTTCCTGCTATTTTCCAAGACTGGTAAGTTAGCCCATCTATTCAGCAGTATTGCTCCAGGGTCTCCCAGTCAGAAGTACTACTTATTCACCACTTCAATCCTCGTTTTATTCGGGGTATACTTTTTTAACAAGCGTCAGTTCAATTTGGTGGATCTTATTAACCGGTTAGTAATGAATCTGAAGAGCAGGTTCAATTCGGCGCGGAATGGTCTTGGAGGACTTGGTGGTATCGGGACGCGTGGAAGATTAGCCAAGTCCAAAGAACACAAGTATGCAATGATCAATGGAGGTGTTGTGGGTGGAATATCAAACGATGGTAACACATGCTTCATGAACTCTGTCTTGCAATCGTTAGCTTCACTGCGGCAGTTTCTAAACTTTATCGACTCGTACCTTTATGAAGATCTTGAGATTGTTCTGAAAGATTCCGATTCAACCGTGGTGAAATCGACAACTCCGCGTTCTGACCTTGTCTTTACCAACGCACTTAAAACATTATTGGAAAACGTAAATGGCCTGTACGGTTACAAGGGCAAAGAGTATAGCACCAAACCATTACTCAACAAAATGCCCAACGGACCAAAGCAAAATTTCTTCTCGGGATACAACCAAGAAGACGCACAAGAGTTCTACCAGTTGGTAATGAGCTTACTCGAACGTGAGTACAAGGCAATCAACAAGCAGAAGTTTGAAAAGAAATCTTCAGAGAAGGAGGACAAATTCGTAGACGCCGCACTGCTAAAGAATGGGTTCCTCACTGGCTTGGACAAATTAGGCCAATTGGGTACAGTATACGTACCTGCACTGCAAGTGGACCCAAACTTACAATCATCTGACAAGTTATACCCTATGGAATTGATCACTCCCGTCGATGGGATTTGCGCTGAGCGTATTGGGTGCTTGACATGCGGAGAAGTCGGTGGAATCAGATACTCTGTGAATAGTGGTTTGAGTTTGAACCTCCCACACAGTACAAGCTACTACCATACATTTGAGTTGGCTGATCTCTTAGATAAGTGGACCACACGCGAAATCATTGAAGACGTCAACTGTAACAGATGCGGATTGAACCAAACCAAGGACTTCTTGATTGAGAAAATCGCAACTCTTGAAGCATCCAACCCAGGTTCACCTCTTGTAGCACAATTCAAGAAACGCTTGGACCAAATCAACGACGAGTTGAGTAAACCGCATATTGAAGATGATGTGTTTGAGACATTGACAATTAAACAAATGATCAAGAAATCAACAAAATCAAAAGAGATCTACATGAGCAGAGCACCACCTTTGCTCTCGATTCACATCAACCGGTCTGTTTTTGATCCTAGAACATATCTGATTGTAAAAAACCCAAGCAATGTCCGTTTCCCAGCGCAATTGGACTTGCTGCCATATGTCGCCGTACCACTGGATATCAATATGGACGCGAGATTAGCATTCAGAAAACAAGATGAGAAACGAGCTGCAGAGGTTGCAGCAGCAGCTGAGGCAGCAGAGGCAGAAGCTGAAGCAGAAGACGAGGCAGAAGACGTACAACTGGAGACTGCGAGCGAAAAGTCGCAAGGCTCAACATTTGACCACACCAATAGAGGTGAAGCTGAATCTGCACCTACTTCGATAGAACCTTCAGCGGTATCTTCACCCACTTCGAATGCTCACTCGACCAATCCACTAAATTATAACTTAAAGGCAGTAGTTTCACACTATGGAACACATAACTATGGTCATTACATCTGCTATCGTAAGTTAAGAGGAACATGGTGGAGAATAAGTGATGAAACAGTACATGCAGTTTCTGAACCTGAAGTTTTGGATGGCCAGGGTACATTCATGCTTTTCTATGAGTACGATGATGGATTCAAGGAAAACTTACAAGATTTGACTGAAAGCGAAGAAGAAAGTGAAGAAGAAGAAGAAGAGCAAGAAGAAACTAATAGCGACGACGAACAGGGCGGCGAGGAATCAAAGGCTGCCAACAAGTCGGACATAGACTATGAAGAAGACGACAGATTGACGATCGCCTCAAAGGATTCTTCTAGTATCTTTGCTAGAGATATTTCTGGTGACGCAGAGTACCATATGGGAGAAGAAAGGGTTCATTTGTAGATTGGAGGTGGTCTCTAAAACGTATATTGTTAGAATTGAATTGAATAATGTTAATTCTGGAGGGATTAAAATGAATAAAGTAAATATACTAAAGTATTGTAAAGGTGTAGAGGGATATAGATGAGAAAGTTAAGATTTAATTGAATGGATTTAGTGGTGATAGGAGTACAATTAGACATACCTAACCACTATTCAATCTACATCATCATCTCTCTCTTGTTTTATCGATATGAATTTATTGATTTTTCTGAAAAATCCAAAGTCATCGCATAAGAATCCAATAGATAAAGCATGAGGAAACTTAAGTCTAAGGGTAATAGTAGTAAGGGTTTGAAGAGTGCACTTGCACGTCAGATGATCCATGATGATTCTAAGAAGAAGTTAGCTAAAAAGAATGAAATTCAACAGAAACAGCTGCTTGATAAGGCTAAATCTATTAAATCTGGAGGACTGAATAAAGCTACCAAGAGGAATCAACAGCATCAACAAAAACTGCGTGGGTTCATTCCTTTTGAGAAAGAAGATACTGTTCTTCTTATTGGAGAAGGAGACTTCACGTATGCGCTTTCAATTGTTGAACAAGGGTTCATTGATCCTGAAAACTTGATCGCTACTAGTTTTGATTCTAAACAGGAATTACTCACTAAATATGAAGCTATTGAAGACACTTTAGCAAAGTTGGAGGAATACGGAGTACAGATAATGCATGAGATAGACGCTACAAAGTTGAGTGTTGACATGAAATTGGTTTCAGCAGGAAAGAATAAGAAAGTCATCAAGTCATCGCTATTCAAAAAGAACCAAAACTTGAAATACATCATGTTCAACTTCCCACACAACGGAAGAGGTATGAAAGACGTTGATAGAAATATTAGAGACCACCAGAAGTTGTGTATGTCATATTTCAACAGCTGTAAGGAAGTGTTTAATATCATCAATAACCAGGCCAAAAATGACTTTGGAGGGTATGTTGTATCGAATAAAGATCATAGTGCATTTGCTGGAAAGATCTTGTTGACATTATTTGAAGGAGAACCTTACAACTCATGGACCGTAAAGGCTTTAGCACGTACTATCGACTTTAGAGTCGAAAGATCAGGTAAATTCGACTGGCAAATGTATCCTGGATACCACCATAGAAGAACTGATGGTATGGGGAACACTACAAAAAAGGCTGAGGAAAGAGATGCAAGGATTTATGTATTTGAGAGGTGGCAGAAATTGGATAGTCAAAAGAAGGATAAGGATGATTCTGATTCTGAGTAAAACCAGCAAACTTGATCATTAATCATCTCTTATAATTGTCATATAAAAATCATGCTGGGTATACACGAACACAACTTTCTATAATGAATATTTCCTTTGTAAGTGGATCTTTGATCTTACCCATTCTCAATAAAGTATTCTTTTCTGAAAGGTACTTTTCCAGGGGATTCAACAACTTATCAAAAGGATAGATGTTTCCATTAGGTAATTTGAATGGGTTATTAAATATGTTGGTAATGAGTTGAGCATATGGAAGGTTTTTACTCAACTCAAACATTTCAGGAGAGCATATTGGGCAATTATTAATTTTATCAAGTAACTTGTAGTAGTGGTTTGGTCCTCTGTACATTCTGTCTGTAAGTAATGTTTGATCATTGATATGCGATGGGTTATTCTTGTGGGCACATTCTCCAAAAATCGTATTCTCTTCATCCTTGTAACAGGATTTCGTTTTCAAGCTCAGAAGTCCTGCTGATAAGTAGATGAAGAATGGGTAATTCTTAGGAATACCGTAAAGCATAGTGAAGTTTTCAAAGAAACACAGCAGTAGGTTATCCCAACGTTCGTTTGATATGATTTTCTCATACTCTTGGAACCTTGCCATATTTGTAATTAAGTTACTTGAAAATGTCGACTTTGGTTTGGAATTTGGCTCACTTCTATGTACAGCCAAAAATACAAGTAATCCTCCCATCTCCTCCAATCGTTTCAAGTTGTTGTCATAGTTTTCAGATTCCAGATCTTGGTAATTGTCACTATTACCGTATGGTGATAAGTTTGATTTGGCAAATTCTATCGCTTCATTGATATCACCCTTTTCTATTAATGATAAGAATTGACAGTAATTAATTTCGAATTCGAGATTAGAACTGGATTTCTTTAAGAAATTCTTATTCTCATTGAACCACAGCTTAACTAGTGTTAGTTCATGGTTTGCAGATATCGAGTGGAAGATCTTATTGAAGTTGGCATACAAATCGTAGTCAATTAACTTCATTAACTTTGGATTTGCCTCTGCCAAATTGTCAAGCAACTTTAAACCAGTGTTTCCATCTTTGTTATGACTTGATTTGATAAGATAATCAACTATAAGCAAGTTGGTTTGATCTCTATACCAATTGATAAGTTTCAGACTGTGCAAATCCAAGTATCTATTATTGCTCTCCAAGTCCTTATCATCTTCCAGATCAACCAGGGGTTGATTAGAAAGGAGACATTCATCCAATACTTTTAAATTCTCAAGACGTGCTAATAACCTCAGTCTATACTCTTCATCAACTGCAACAGCAGCTTCTAATTTCTTATGGAATGCCTCAAACAGCTTAATCTGCTTACTCACTAACTCCAATTTCTGTGCTGTACTTAAACTTGGATTCTTCTTTATACGAGCAACTTCTTCACTTAAATGTTTCTTCTGCTTCTCAACTAACTTCTGTATAACCTTGAAGTTCTTCTTAATGAGCTCCGTAGGGATCTTAAACAGGGACAGATGCGTCTGTACATGGAAATTCACTGATGGTTGGTTCATTGCCCCTGATTATATATTGTAATATTTTAGTTTTCGCAGTTGATTTGGAGGGAGGAAGAGGAAGGAAGAGGAAGGAAGGGGAAGGTATAAAGTTGAGGGGACTTAGTGAATGAGATTAGATTATCAAATGTAGTATCCTATTAGAAGGATCTACTCAATTTATGTTAATTTGTATAATAGTCTGTATCAATTAATGTACTCCATCTACAATCAGTCTTTTGAAATGTGGAGAAGATAAAGAAGTAGCGACACTTATTTTGGACTACAGGAGAAATAGTGACTAGATGTTACTATAGGTTAAGTAGATTTTTGATTTATAAGAACGTGGAGTCTCAAGGTTTGTCCTTGTCCTTTGACCCTTCCTAGAGGAGAGAAGAGATAAATATAGTTGCACCTTAATTCCATACGTTTTCTGATACAATCATCATCTTATCTTATTCTAAGTGAACTACAATAACTTCAACCATAATATCATGTTACTACCTCTAAAATCCAATAGTAAACATACTAATCTATAAGCCCTATTTAATTTCCTTGTTCAAATAAGTGTAGAAATGCTTGATCAAAGTATTGTATCCGTACTCAACTTGTTCAGCTAAGTCTGGTAGGTCTGCCAACAAGTTGGGTCTACCTTCGGGGAAGTACTTTGAGAAATCTTCAACAAACTTGGGGACATCATGATGTGATACAATGTTGTGTAAGGCCCCGACGCTTGCACGTAATTTATCCAACCATTCTGTTTGCTCAGAACGACTAGGAAGTTGTTTGGCACCAGACCAAACTCCTGCTAAGGCTGCTGCTGAGGCTTCGATTGTGTGGAAATTGGCAGGAGAAACAAGTACTCCAGTGACCCCCAATGTTGGGTCCTTGATAGAAAACGTATTATAGTATAATCCTTCCACTACTGCCTTACTGCTTGGGTTGGCTACTTGGATGTACTCTTCAACGTGTGGGAAATGATAATGGTACCCTGTGGTCAACACAATCTTGTCGTACTTCCCCTTGGTGCCATCAGTAAATACTACCTCTCCTGTTTCTGGAAGGTACTCAACCACTACATTCTTTTGTGCGAAATGATTGTCATCAAGACAGACATTAACAAAAGGGAAGAATGGGTGATGTCCTCTACGTGACACTGTCAAGCTTTTGACGACTGGATAAACGTGTTGGACAACATTAAGAGTACTGATCGAACCTCCAACTACCAACAAATCTTTATCTTTAAACTCATCTGTAGAACGATAGTTGTTAGCATGCAGCACAACGTCAGGGTACTTGGTAACAAATTCAGCAAATCCAGGTATCTTTGGATAATATGGAACTGAGTAATGGCCCCATGCAAGCACTAAAGCATCAAACAGATCCTTATACCATTTGACTTCATCACCTACCCTCTGTTTAACCTCAACAACCCATTTACCTTCTTTCTTATAAATATTCTCAACCAGTGAATTAAACCTTATGTACTGCTCCAATTCTTCTTCTGCAATAAAGTCTTGAATCCGATCAACCTGTTCATCCAAGGTGAGAAATGGGTAAATTTCACGTTCAGTACTTTCAAATTCAGGCTTTTGCTCAATATAAGAGAACCTAGTAACTTTACTTGGAATGTTCGTGAAAAGGGAGGGAAACGTACCCAACTGATCCCACTTTTCTTGATTCTTTGTTTCTTTAGTTATCAAAGGTTTTTCAAAGGTTTCATCCTTCAACTCTTGCACTTCCAATGGTTTGATATTGGCAGGTAGCGAATAGTCAGTAGTACTAACATTAGCTGGGACACTTGGGTCTGCTTCAGGTTTAAAAGGAGACCATACTCCACCTGCTTTCTCACGCTGTTCAAACACAACAATTCTTTCGAATCGAGGATCCTTAGTCTTGGTTCCAACTGATGAAGTTCCATCACTATTTGTGTGAAGAAATTCGTAAAGAGCTCCAAGACCACCCGGCCCAGCACCTATAATACCAATTGAATGAATATCAAGAGTCATACTATTAATACACTCCAAAGAAAACTCCGTCTATCGCTCAAGTATTTATACACTAATGGAATATGCCGATTCGAAACTGTGGCTGCAAATCATTAAAATTAGTGAGGCTGAAATTACTTGTCTTCTGTTATCTAGGATAGATGTGAGCCAACAACACATAATTGTAACATCCAAAATGATGTGGATCTTCCAAGTATTCTCTCCTTACATCATTTTCTACTGATTCATTAGGCTTATAAGTTGATTATCTCGGAGATGTCCTTTAAATTACCGAGACAAAATTGATGTTGATTTTAACAAGCGCAACTCTGGTACAAACCAAGTGCGAGTAAAGCAAGCGAATCTCAAGGTTTCTAACAGCCGTTTTTTTCCCTCGGTTCGGGTCAATTCGGGTGAGTGCGGGTGATAGTACTACAAGTTGTGTGGTGGTGTTAATTTAGCTACATGTGTGGAAGCTTTCTTCAGTGTTGTGGCTCACAATCTACGCAAGGCATTTGTATGTTGTATGTTGTATTCTATATCTATTAGGCTTTACAGTTATTCACCAATGAATTTTTAGGGACACTGTAGCCTCCGTCTGCAAAGGATGTTATGTTTGCATTTGAGTAAATGTTGATGTGTCTTTGGATGTAGTCGTAAGTTGGGAACCCTGGAGGATCACATCCCATGTTGATTTGGTTTGGTGGTTGGTAGATCCTCACGTAGTCGACTCTCATTGTTACAGGGAAGTGTAATGATGGCCAGTCGATATATGCCCAATTGTTAGATATACCCAAGTTGAGAATAAGTGACATTGGTTCCTTAGATAAGTCTCTCCAGTCGACGTTTCCGTTAGGGTGTAATGCTTTCGAGTGGATCGTGAGTGTTGGATCCAATCCAACATACCAAGTCAAGTATCCATTGTCTCTGTCGTTCAAGTATTCGAAACCGAATCTCTGGAAGTTATGCACGGTATCTCCTCTTTCGTACCATGTGAGATTCAACGTTGTCACTGCGGACAATGCTTGTTGAAATGGTCCTCCAGTGTATGTATTCATAGTTGTCAATGAACTATTATAGATTTCCACCCATTCGTAATCAGCATAGTACCAGATGTCGTATGGGGCTAACTGCAAAGATTGCGATGCCAATCCCAAGTTGTTAGAGATTTCTCCTTCGATTGCATCGATTTCTGGTGCTCCTCTACCAATTCCAGGGTTAGGATGATCCTCTCCTTTACATGTGCATGAGTTCAATCTCTGTCCTGGTAAGTATGACATTCCATCTGGAGACGACTGATTTGCTGTAATCC
Organism: Kodamaea hsintzibuensis (nom. inval.); assembly: GCA_030568835.1. Classification (NCBI taxonomy): domain Eukaryota; kingdom Fungi; phylum Ascomycota; class Pichiomycetes; order Serinales; family Debaryomycetaceae; genus Kodamaea; species Kodamaea hsintzibuensis (nom. inval.). Next base: position 362,352 of record JAJMJA010000006.1, read on the forward strand.
CAGCGTCACAAGCGTCGTAAGAATATGGCCATACTCCTTCAGTGGTAGCCAAATAACCAGGACGACCCAAATTACCCATTGCCCATAAACCAGGCCACAACCCTGAAACGTTTCCGTAATTTGGTAAACGAGCACTTACTTCTAAAATACCTTGTGTGAAGCACAACTGGTTCCAGGTTTGTAACATACCTGACCTGTAGTATAAGTCATGGTTTTTGAATGCATCCATTCTCATTACAGCAGTTCCTTGCAGGGTTGTAACGGCATCTGGGTCGTACCACTCCAAATCATGAGTAGCATCATAATGTAAATCTGGAGCAGTGAAGAATTGATCATCACCTGGGTAAAAAGTTCTACCTTCTACGTTAAACTCGTCTGAAAATGTTAATACCCAATTGTCTCCACTCCTTGACTTTCTCAGTAATGCACTACTAGGAGTGTCTGGGTCTACGAGAGAAGTCCGGATAGCCAGCAACAAAGGGTACTTGTAATTAGTCAAGACTTCGTACAGTTGAGGGTGAACTGGGTTGTCTAATCCAGAGTATGTCAAGACAGGTAAAACGATGAAAACGGTTAATGCTCCGAGCCCAAAGATAATCAAACCAATCAAACCTCCTAGCGATCTCTTGTCAATATTCTTCAAATCGTGGATAAATCTATTGTTTTCATACTCTGCATCCAATACCGGATCAGGATTGTGCAAGTAATCATCGGGTTCCTTGTCGTCAATATGCAATGGGAACAGTGTTGCAGGGTATCCACCAAATGGCGAGAAATCTGCTTGCTGAACAAATGGGTTCCCTGTAGTTTCTATCGACTCTTCATCTTCGTTAGCATGGTTGTGGTGTGAGTTCAAAGACGTTGAACTCACGGCCCTCGAGTGATTCATCAGGGGGTATCTATCGAACTCCGTAGGAGTGAGGCCACTTTGCCCACCGTATGGCGAGCCTGGGCGCAGATGTGTCAAGTTCACGCTCGAGACATTATTTGAAAGCAAACGTGAGTTGTTCCCACTGTTATCATAGAAGCCCGAATATGCATTGAAAGGCTTTCCATATTGGTCATCCAAGTCTTTGGAGTGACGAGAACCTTCACTTGAATCAACTCTTTCAGTATCGTTAAAAGGCGACTCATTCGTTTCAGCCCTGTCAATTTCAATATTGGGCGGAAAATATGCATCCTCATATGAAGCAAAAGGATTCAGTGGATGATGTTCTTGATGACTACTCTGACTTAAGTCATAATGTGCTTCACCTTGAGTAGCTGTGTTCTGAAATTCATCTCTTTCAGTAGCCTCAACTTCATCGTCCCGATCTCTTTGCAGCCCAAACTCACGCCCAACACTGGTCTGCGAAAAGTTGGGATTATTAAAGGTTAAATCTCGCTGGGACATTGCTCCGGTTCCAAGCAATGATACTTTCTCTTAGCTGTTAAGAAAGTTTTTGGGATTGTATAAGAAAAAAAAGAGAAGAGACCGCAAAAAAATATTTCAAGGTTTCTAGGCTGAGAATCTTAGTGTTGCGTGGTTGGTTCGTGGTAACTAGGGCCTTGTTTTCACTTTTTCAACTTGCAATAAAGTGAAGTGTGAGATTTATGAAACTAACTCAACAACTAATGATAAATTAAAGTGAAGATTAGCTTGAGAATTTCGAAGGGAAGGGAGACTTAGCGAAGATCGACAATAGTATCACAAAGTATAGATCGTTTAATAGTGGTGTATGGTTATGAGCTTCACCCCAAAATGTACAATTCGAGAGTGCATATTAATTCCAGACTCTCTTAAATTGACGTGTCAAGTCTATTTATACGCGTATCATAACGCCGTTTCGTGTAAAGGGGGGCAGTGCATCTCAAAAGCAAGATGTACTTCCTGTTTGAGAATTGTGCTTACCAATATCCCAAAAGGGGTGGCTGCAATATAAATTTATGTCAAATAATTGTATGAGATGTATTGATAGTTGCAGCTTGTTACTAGAGGGAGTTTGTTGCGTAACGATTTCAGGGGATTAGAGTGGATTTTTAGGTTTAGGGTGTTGAAACATTCTACTATAGTACAGGTTACGTGTGTTGTTTGTTTTGTAAAGGCTGTGGTTCTTTGTTTGGCTTGGTTGGCTTGGATAAGCTTGGGCTGATTTCTTGGCTCAAGAAAATGATGAAAGTTTGTATTCATATATATATATACTGTCGACAAAATCCCCTTGTGAAGTAGTAAGGGTTTGGCTTGAGCACATTTGATGTCACGTAGAGATTTAACTAACAATGCACCTCTTACAGAAGAGATTGCTGCGCTACCACTCCCTAGAAACAACCAACACCATAACGATGATTCACAATCTCAATTGAGTTACTCTTCAAGTGATAGATATGATGACAACACTCTGCCTTACCAAAACCAGTACCACCAGAGTGATAGCGGAGAACTGTCTGAAAACCAAAGGGAATTATATAAAGATAACAGCTACGATTACAATAGCGAACAAGAACTCAACCCTTTTACAGACCAGCCAAATAAAGACACGTCTCGATTGCATGCTCCTACACACTACCAGCAACCTCAAGAATTTGACAGATACCCATCGCGAGTAGTCCTGTCAACATCACTCTCAGAGTTGATCCATAGATCAGGAGAAGATACCCCTGATTCAACAACCCCTACACCAAACTTCAGCTCAGAATTTTCCCCATTTGGTGGGTACCCTGCCTCAGCATTTCCATTGTACATTCATGAAAAAGAAGATGACGACTACTTGCACAACCCAAACCCCGTAGAAGACTCAGAATACGATAACAACCGCTTCAAGTATGACTTCAAACAAATGGATAAAAAATCTATGGCAGGATTCTTGGGGTTCATATTTTTATTGGTAGCCGGTCTAGCTGTTTTCGTAGCAGTGCCAATTGCAACATACTCTGGCTTGGCCACTCCTTATGTCCCTGAAAAGTATGAGGTACTCACAGACTATAAGTACCCACTATTGCTGGCAATACGTACGTCATTAGTGGATCCTGACACACCAGTAGAATCGAGAACAAGAAAATCATCAAAAGGAGAGGACTTCGTCTTGGTGTTTTCAGATGAGTTTAACATCGAGGGAAGAACATTTTACCCAGGTGACGATCAATTCTTTACTGCTCCAGATTTACATTATGATGCTACAAAGGATTTGGAGTGGTACGACCCAGATGCCGTGAGCACTGGTGAAGGTACCTTAAAACTCAGGATGGATGCGTTTGAGAATCACGACATGTTCTACCGTTCGGGAATGCTCCAGAGTTGGAACAAGATGTGCTTTACTCAAGGAATTATAGAAATCTCTGCCAGGTTACCAAACTATGGTAACATCACAGGTCTTTGGCCAGGTTTATGGACCATGGGAAATTTGGGTAGACCAGGGTACTTAGCCCTGACAGAAGGTGTTTGGCCATATACTTATGATTCCTGTGACGCTGGAATCACTGCAAATCAATCTTCCCCAGATGGTATTTCATATTTACCAGGACAGAGATTGAACTCATGCACATGTAAGGGAGAAGATCACCCTAACCCTGGAGTTGGAAGAGGAGCACCAGAAGTCGATGTATTAGAAGCAGAAGTATCTGACAAATTAGGAAGAGCTTCCCAGTCGTTGCAGGTCGCTCCCTATGACGTTTGGTACTACCCAGACTACTCATACGTTAGTATCTTCAACAGTTCAGTCACTACCATGAATACTTATAGGGGTGGGCCATTTCAGCAAGCTGTATCTGCAACAACAGCACTCAATCTTACCTGGTACGAGAGGGGGGATGGTGAACATAACTTCCAAAGGTACGGATATGAGTACATGAACGGAATGGATGATGGATACTTAACGTGGTATGTAGGAATGGATGAGACACTCACAGTCCAGCAACAAGCCTTGCATCCAAACGGGAATATTGGATGGAGACTTCTTCCAAGAGAACCAATGAGTATTATTATGAACTTGGGAATATCCAATAATTGGGCATACATCGATTGGCCTTCGTTACATTTTCCTGCGACCATGCGAGTAGATTATGTGCGGGTTTACCAACCTCCCAACAAAATCAACATTGGATGTGATCCTTCAGATTTCCCAACATATGACTACATTCAAAGACATTTGAATATTTACGAGAACGTCAACTTGACGAGTTTCTCAATGGGTGGGTACAAATTCCCAAAGAGTTCAGTTTCACATGGTTGTAAGGTGTAACTGACATAGAGTATAATAACAAAACTGTGCTGTAGCACGTTGAAACAGGATATATAAATGTATTATAGTTTAATAAAGTTTTATCAAATGTGTCTCAATTATTTATGGTACTTGTAACTAACGAAGTTGCTACCAAATGTATATGTATAATTTTAATATGCGGTGCTCATTGAATATTTGCAGCCAAAAGTAAAGGGAAAATATCATGCTTTGATTATGTGCATCGATATGGATTTTATTCATCTAATGCTGATGTTGCATATTGAAATGTACAACTCACGCTCTTAACCACAATTTTGTGAAACAAGATACATTGGATTAAACCTTTTCCATGTATATTATACCATGGTCTCTTTTATAAATTGCATCCAACTCCTTATCTTCAACAGCAAAGCTTCCTTCACTTAAGTTTACGAAATTGATAACACCGTAGTTTACCAAAGCAAAGATCACATTTCTTGTTCCAAACTTGAATTTTTCATCTCTAAGTTTGAGATACGAATTACGTATCTGTACATTCTTATCCAATTTTGCGTTCCTTTCCAAAGCTTTTTTCATTCGAGCTTCCTTTTTAGAGAGAGTCGTTGAGTTTACCTTCTTCTTTGTTGTTGGAGGCTTAACTGAAGGTACAGGGGCTTCTTCGAATGGGAAAATGTGATTTGTTCGATCGAATAGCGATTGGATTTGTGTAAGTCTGGGGAATCCCTGTGTTTCTGTATTTACCACGCATATTTGGAAGTCTGGGTTTGGAGGTGACTTTTTAGAAAAAGATGGTGTTGGTTTCCAGACATTAAAGGTAAGGCCTATTTGATCAACTTCTTCTGTTGTAGTCCTTAAGGTATCGTATTTCTTGTATGCTTTTATAAGACCAAGTGATTTGAAAATGTTTGTATACGAAAAGTAGTGGTGCTTAATAAAGTTCAATGAATTGAACTTTGGATATGACCAAAAATTGGTTAACCAACCTCCCAAAGTGGTGATATAGGAACTTATAGTACTTAAATTTGTAGGTTTCTCAAAATTTGCAAATCTCTCTTTCTGCAGAAGTGGATTCAAGTGTTTGAATTCTTGAATCAAGTACCCATGTCTTTTCAAGTACGAATAAATCTGATATTGGTCTACCAGGTATCCATTATTGTTGAAACAGAGTGCGTATAAGTATGCTAAATCGAGCTGTTGCAAGGTATCAACATCCACAGTTTTAATATCCGAGTGCTTATTATTTTCATCAAGCAAGTATGCCACCATCGAGCCTCTTTCCACTAAATACAAAGTTTCCAAAGGATTGAGTGAGACCGAGTTGGATCCAGTTGGTTTCCCAATGTCACGAAAATAATTACCTTTAGCATGAGGTACAATACTTCTATTTTCCCAAGGGATCCATATACAAACAAGTAGCTGTTTCAAATGGTGCCCTCGTACTCCTCCTAAAGCATCATACATTGCTTGCTTGGATTCTATTAATGCTTCAACCTGTACTGTAGTTCCATCAGGGACCTCATCCTTTTCACCACGCTTTGGGATCGACGAAGACGTAGCTAACTTATTAAGAAGCTTCCAGTCCTGTACCTCATCCTCCAAATCAACCACTACATCTCGCTTTATCGCACCTTCATCATCTTCCATTCTAAATCAACCAAGTGATGCATCAAAAAATGAATCAATCCATTTTGAAGCTATTTTTTTTCTTCACTTTCCTTAGGTATGACGGAACAACCTATCACTTATCAGGTGGTTGTAAGTAGAGATGTGTGAGAAAGATATGAGTAGGGTATTAACATCATTAGGCCGAGTCGCTCCTCAAGGATATGTTGGAAAATATAGTGAGACAGCAGACGTTGTCAAGTATAGCCAATCTGTTGTCGATCAAACAGACTATTGGTTGGGACAACACCGATAAGGGAGCTATGGATAAGCCGTTTGTGAATATGGAGGTCAATTCGGCTCGGGATATATTCAATCAGGACAAGCAAAAGTTGAAGACTACCGAGACAGGTCGATACTTTATGTGTGAGAACTGTGGGAGAAAGATTGCAGGTGGGAGGTTTGCACAACATATCAATAAGTGCTTGGAAAGGAAGAGAAAGTAGGAGAACTGTATGCTCTTTGACTACGATTGTGGAGATGAGTATTTGAGAATGAAGGGAAAATTGCTCCAACTTGTCCAACTATTCTGGAGAAGTGTTGGAAGGTAAAGTTGGAGTGGAGGAGTTTGAATGATCTGGAATTAGTTTGACACTAACTTGAAGGTTTAGAACTCCTTAAAGAGAGAATTGAATGTCTTTCAACTTGCATTTAAATAGGGTAAGGCTACTAATAAATGAGCCTATGGAAAGTAAATGAATTTGTAGTTAAAGTTGAAACAGATCTGGTACAAGTGTGGGGAACAATTATCATGCAATAACCACATATGTTCATATAATAACCATGCTCACCAGAAAAGGAATACAATGATGTCTCGTCTCTTCTTATACCTCTTCAGTTCAATGAATGGTTTGGGATTGGTTAAACATGGTTTTGCACCTTGGATTCAGAGTAACTATAGAATTGAATTATATTAAGGTCCCGGGTATTTACAGACTAATAACTACGAACAAGATAATAGGAAGCATGTAAGCGTAATAATCCCTTCTCTGGAATAATCGAAATCAATAGACAACCCTCTTTCTACTCTCATACTTTTCATCAATCACCACTAGATCGAATCTGTTCACAAAAAAACATATAATGAAAAATTATTGAATACAAACCAATGCCTCAGTCTAAACCCTCTACCCAAGGGAGGTCTAAAATCAAGGTGCAGCGGGTGATTCCTTCTTCTCCTTCCCTGGAAAGGTACTCCTTATTTAATCTTTGGGTTGTCACCTTAGCTTTGAAGGCATTGCTTATAATCAGTTATCATTCTACTGATTTCGATGTTCATAGAAATTGGTTGGCGATAACAAACAAGTTGCCTATTAAAGAGTGGTACATTGAAAACACTTCGCAATGGACTTTAGATTATCCTCCATTCTTTGCATACTTTGAATGGTTCATGTCTCAGTTTGTCCCTAAATTAGTTAAGGAAGATGGGTGTTTGGATATCGTGGCCAAAGGTGTCTACGGGTTACCAACAATCTACTTCCAGAGATTTACTGTGATTCTTAGTGAAATCATATTATTTGCGTCACTTCAATGGTATGTCGATACTTCCCCTAATCTTGTTGTGAAAAGACGTGCATTTGTTGCTTGTTCTTCATTAGCATTGTCACCTGGACTTTTATTAATTGACCATATCCATTTTCAATACAACGGTATGATGTATGGGTTCCTTATTTTCGCTATCAATTCAGCAAGGTTAGGTAATAACTTGTGGTGTGGTTTCTGGTTTGCTCTTTTACTTTGTTTCAAGCATATCTATTTGTACTTAGCACCAGCAGTGTTTGTGTACCTTTTGAGAAGCCACTGTCTTAACTTGAAGTTCAGCAAGAAGAAAAACCTTTTGGAAAACATCCTTGGATTAGTCAAGTGGAGAAACTTGTTCGAATTGGGATTAGTAGTGATTGTTGTGTTTGGAGTTGCATTTGGTCCGTTTTATAATGTCTTGCCTAACCTTCTTGAGAGATTATTTCCATTCAGCCGTGGCTTGACTCACGCCTATTGGGCTCCAAATATGTGGGCTATATACTCATTCTTCGATCGTGTTTTGATTCAAGTCTACACTAAGATCACATACAGTCAGTACTTTTTGCAGCTGATCTTTAAATTTGACCCTAAATTATTGTCAGACCCTGCAAACTTGAGCTCCTCTACAAGAGGAATAGTTGGGGATATTGAGTTCTTGATCTTGCCTACTATCACACCTAAGTTAACCTTTTTGCTTACTTTATTCTACCAGATCATGGCATTAATGCCATTGTTCTTCCAACCTAACTACAAGCGGTTTCTTGGTGCTCTCACTTTATGTGGATATTCCTCTTTTTTGTTTGGATGGCATGTACACGAGAAAGCTATTCTCATTGTGATTTTCCCATTCTCCTTCTTAGTTGCAAATGACAAACGATTACTCGGAGCATTCAATTTGCTTGTGGGTTGTGGTTACGTTTCTCTCTTCCCGCTCATCTATACATGCGACGAGTGGCTAATCAAAGTACTTTACACAGGCTTATGGTTCATAGTATATTATTTTACATTTGGCAATGTCGCTAAGGTTCCAAAGAAGAATATCGGCTCTACCATAAGCATAATGGACCGTGCCATTAACATCTACATCTTGGGATTGGTCCCATTAGTTGCCTTCGTCAGCTTGATCGACATCTTTGAAAACAAATTCGAAATCTTGAAGAAATTGGAGTTCTTGAAATTGATGATCATTAGTGTTTACTGTGGAGTTGGGATCATATCCAGTTGGAATGGCTTCAGCTGGTTGTACTTTGTTGACGATCTCATTTGGGATGATGAGCTTTAATACCTTTCCAATTCACGTCATGGGATTCATTGACGGTAATTGGGGAGAGTCTCCCATTCTATATAGTTCTTTTGATATCTTTTGATTTTGAGGTGGTCTAAATTATACCCATGTGTACAACCCTTCAAATGAAATGGATTGTATTATTTAATGAGCATAAAGAGTAAGTTTCACGCTTACGATTCTGAATTAATTGTCTACTAATGTAAGCTTCTTCCTGCAGTCGAGATCTGCTTTGTAGTTCTGTCACTTTAGCAGGCCAGAATTGGATTTTCGAAGTACACTTAAAATTACCACTAAAGATTACTTAAAAGTAACAGAAGTATTGTCTCCAGGTGGCAAGGTATCTTGGAAGTCGCCAGAAACTGCATAACTTCGAAGGAGAGAAAATAGGGTTAAGAATATAAGAATGGTTGACAAGGTTTTTTTTTTTGTTTTAGGTTTTCTTTTAGAAAATAATATAAACCTACTAGGTTGTTAGGACTATCATAAGCTTTCAGGAAATGGTTGCGTGGTCTAGTTGGTTATGGCATCTGCTTAACACGCAGAACGTCCCCAGTTCGATCCTGGGCGGAATCATCTTTTTGATAGTTTTTTAATATAGACTTGTAGCCCTTCTTTATTGGAGAGATTGCAAGCCATGCTGTAAGTCAGTTTGTGTTTTTTGTTAAATTTAGAAGTGATGGGTTTGTAAAACAAAAGGTTGTGCTATTTGCATTTAGGTAGCATCAATTGGAGGAATAGAAGAAGCTATCCAAGTAGTTTCAACATATGAGCTCTGGTAAGCATATTATTTACATCACCTTAACAACAGAAATCCGTATTGATTCACAAATTCAAAGAATGCCAAGTCAACGAGACTGTGAAATTCATTTCTCGGTATTAGGGACAAGCAGTTAACTAACCATAGCATGACTATTGGTAAAATAGCCATTTTGAGTAGATATTATTTTTAGTTCACTTTTGGGTGCAAATTCAGAAGTAATGCTCTAAAAGACAGCAATTTTTCATCGCTTAGTAAAAGGTACGCATTACTATACTTCTTGACAAGACATTGATTGAAACCCCTGCCTCAAAGTTTCAGAGGAAAGGCTTTTTCTTGGAAATGTTCCAGAATATGACCATTACTCATTGACTTTTGTTAGCGAAAGTATGGCCAAACAGTGCCAATGAATCTAGGTCGTAACTATTTCCAATAGCCTAGAACCTAGAACATACAAACCCAAACCCAACACATATCTCTAATACAGTAAAGAAAGTCTACAATTAGTATACTTATTTTGGCATTCGTTACACATTAAAAGAATAAGTTTCCTTCCGCATCAATTGGGATTTTTGTTGTTGAACATGTAGTCTGGGAACAAGGCTTCCCAGTCCTCGTTGAACAAGTCCAGGGTCATCAAAACTGGCGGTCCACCAAGGAAGTCCAAATTTTTGTCGAATAATAGGTCGGTATTTGATTCGACAATAGATTTATTTACATTAGCTGTGGTATCCTGGTTGAAAGGAGTACCCTGGCTTCTCAGTCCAACTTGATAGGTGTTTACATCCCTATTTGAGTCGTAGCTTAACTGAGGAAGTGGTGTTTGACTCTGTATTTGAGTCAGAGACGGAGGAGTAGGATTTCTCATCTGTTGTCTTTGCATTTCCGACGGTATTTGCAATCGCGGCAGTCTTTGGTATTGAAGGTGATCCTGTGGGCCATTCTGGAACGAAAAGCGTTGAAGGATTGGTTGGGTGGCTATGTTGTCGACTTCCATAGGAGCTGACGCTCTCAACTCGTTGAGGTTCAGTTTAATTATCGAGGGATTTTCAGGTAACTGTGTGACTTGAATAGGATGAGATTGATATTCTGTCTTCACGTTAATAGGTAAAGAATTCGGATCCTCGTACTCTTCAGTGTCCTCGAGTCTTGTCTTTAACTTTAAACTAATTAACGCGTGCGACTTCTCTGCCAACTTCCATGTCTTGGATGATCCACGTAAAACCTCCATAAAAAAGTGCAATCTTTCTTTCTTCCAGTCTACCAACTCCAATGAAGTACTTGTCAATAATAAAATAGAAATCGACAAGATTGAACAATACACCATGAAAATAGACACCCTGCGTACACCGTGGACTTCTTGGAAACGTTTTATGGCCTCATATAAATCTTCAATTGCTTCAGTACATACTTTGACTGGCGAGTATGCTTCATTGTATTGTGGCGTAGGCTGTGCTGCATGAGCCTTCTTGAATATTCCTACAAACGGCCGGTTAAGACAAAGAATAAGAATGTAGTAGTAGTAACGAATAAACGTTAAAGTTGGATCTTCGGAAGTTTGTTTTAGTGATTCACGGTTCCATTGTAAATCAGGCGGAAGCATTTTCTTCCATAGTTGGATTTGGGCATTGTATTCGTACACCTTCTCCAATCTTGAAATCAAGTTCAAGTCTTCATGGCCATTTGTATTGTTTTCAATGTCAGATTTGGTAAAGATGTCATTCAACATGTTGTCTGAAATACTGATAAGACTGATGATTTTTCTCATTGGGTTGGAAATATAGGATGGATCCTGGTCTCTTTTCAGTGAGCAATCAGAAGATGGGGATGTTGGTGATTTTTTCCTCACGAATCCGCTGTAAGTGTATTCATCAATCCACTCCAAGTCAGGTAAATCGCTTGTTTCTGGAATCAGAGCATCCGAGTATTTCAATAGTGAAGGTCTTCCCAATAACAAACTGATGAAATGGTCAGCAACATAACTACCCCAGTATATTCTGCTTCTGATGTCTACATCTAAAGGAGACAAGTCCTCTTTTGATTTCACAAACCAAACTTCAGGATTCAATTGAAATCCTAAATCGAACCCCATTCTCATTGCATTTCCAGAAAGCATCCATCCACTTGAGTTGTACCCATTGCAGATATCATAGAATGCCAATAGGAGGAAACTCTGTAACGAGGTCAAACTTGGGCTACTCAATTGGTTGAGTAATAATCCCTTTGCCTCGTCATAAAATTGCATTGACCTCTTGTATATCCGATCATTGTCTGACATTTTAGAACCAAGTGCACAGATACTCAAAATTAATATTTTAGAGCAGTACAAACTGTTTGGTTGAGGATTGAAAAAGTCGATCAAGAAAGCTTCTCTGAAAATAAACATGTTGTGGTCAGGGTATTGCCATGTAAAAAAGAGTTTGATACAATGAAGGACATCTTTGTCTGTGTTTAATATTTTGATGGAGTTCTCCTCAATTCGTTTGAATATTTTGAAAGATTTGGTGATGAGACTATTATCATAAACCGAAGTTGGACCATATATTGCACGGTCAATTTCTTCACCAGTTCTGGAGTATGAGTTAACTACTCCGTTGAATCCTAATGGTGGAACTGATGGTGAAACCTCTGCTTCAACGCTGTTGTTGTTGATCAATTCTCTCAAATTGGTTTCTTCTAATAAAGTTTGTCTTCCTTTGTTATCCAAGCCTTCGAACTCCTTTAAGAATGAGGTTAAGTTGTTGATTTTATGTTTCAAGCTAGTGACATAATTAACTGGGGGTCTCTTTTTCCTCATGTCATCTACTGTCTGCACACATTTCACTTTGGCTTTGACACAACTTGAACATGGGTTTTCAAAGTTACACTTGACTTTACGGATCCGGCATCGCTGGCACAGGAGTGGTTTTGTTTTGCCTTCAATATGGTCTTCATTTTCCTTTCGTATCACATCTAGGTCTGCAGTTGGCTGCTCATTAGATGCCTTCCTTTTCCTCATTTCGTCTTCAATGCCATCAATTAATGTTTTGAGAAACTGGTTTTTTTTGGCCCCTCCTATTTCACCTTGTTAAGTTGAAGTTGTAGTGGGGTTAGTTCAAAAGCTATAAGGGTAGTATTTATGGGAGAATCACAGTTAGTTTGAAGTAAGTTATATTTGTCTGTTATCTAGTACGTACTGAAGAAAAGTAAACTGTTAACTACAAACTTAAATTATATTGATTTGTGATAATTCAGAAATGATTAAGGAGTCATATATTTAAAAGAAGATTATCAAATACATAACTAAGTGTCCATCGTATAGGTCGTTCAATTCTTTACTATAGGTCATTCCACAAAGTTATTTGAGCCGATCGCTCCATTAAGAATATGTAACATATGTAATGTAACAACCATTGATTGGGTAGTACAATAAAGATTACTGACCACAGCAATATTAATAGTAGTGCATTCTAATGTTCACAGGGAACTCAAAGAGATGCCTCAGCGGAACTATCCAATAGCCGCTTTGCAAATATGCAAGGTGAACATAACATCTATCCTAGAGGTAGATTCAATTACTAATCTCTTTGTGAGTCTGGAGTCAGTTGCAAAATATTCCTAAAAAAGATTGAAAGTTGCGAAAATTCGTGTTAAAGATAGGGTTAGTTAAGCTAAGTTAGTTGAATTAGATGTATAAATGAAGAGGGTGTAATGATTTTATTAGTTAGTTTATAACGATGTTAGTGGTTCATCTCCTAGAGTTCTTGTGACTGTCCACACTAAAGAAGAGTTCAATTAAACATAGTGGTTCCAAACGGTATTGAGATAAGTGTAGAGTATCGCAAAAACCCCTCAATTGTGAGAGCGTTCACATTCTTAACATCTCTTATTCAACTTACTTCCTATCTATTGTAAACACAGACAAAGTAGTGATATGCAGAAGAAACATTAAGCCTCCATCATAAGGCAGAAACTCATAGGGCAGTAACTTGAAACAACCTCCGGTACTATATTACCATTTATCGTAAAATTTTTGCAATTTGTGATCTTTTAAACCGTTTCTAGTAAGGACCAACACTTCATTGCATAAAACCCAAGAGTTTACTCGAATAGTTACGTCAACAGTGCATTCCGCATCAAAATTAGAACAAGTTCACTACACCAGTCTACATATAATTGTCTATGTAATCGTTAATATGTCTATATGGTATGTATAATAGTTTTAAATTCTGGATTTTTACAAATCCTCAGACTCCACTGAGTACGGGACAATATTTTATGACACCAATGTTCCAGACCCCAAGCTAATTGAGAAATAAAATCTGATATGTTGTGTAAACCATCACAACACATCCAACGACAACCAAATTATAATCGAAAAATCTAAGCCAAGTATCCAATTTTGTCAAAGAACTCTTTTCCTTCAAAGACTTCAAGTGAATCAATGGTGGGTAAATGTACACCAAAGGAATACAAGCAAAACATCCGTTAAACGAAATGAACTTATCGATATTGTCTGCATTCAAATACGCAATGGTACAGATAATGCACACTGAAATTCCTCTGAAAAGGTTCTTGAGCCATTTCACTTGTGCATTGTACTTTCCAGAAGAATGGTAGAGTCTTCCTTCAGAGTCTGCCTTTTTGGTCTTCTTCTTTTTGGCGTCTCTTGCTGGGTGGAAGATGAGCATCTCACCAATCTTAATGGCAGGGAACAATTGCAATGGAGCTGTCAAAAATACAGCCAACGAGTACAAAACAAGAATAGATTGTACTGCGAGTTTACCTTGTGGCAAATTGAGAATGATGATAGATTTCACTTCTTCACCAAAAGCGGAGTATCCGATAGTACCAATAGCCACAAAAAGAGCGGTGATGACAGCCATACTAACACCCAAGACCATAGGGAATTTATGAGGTTCTGCCATCGACAGTTCGATTGGTAAAATAAGACCAATTCCTTCAAAAGAGGTGACTGCAACTCCAATCAACATGGACCAACTATTTGGGTTAAACTGGGTAATGTTTGGACCCCATCCATTCTCAACCAAACTCAATCCAGAGTAAAAGAAAATGATAACCAATCCAATGAGAATGAATGTTGATGAAATAAGTGAAATCAATGATAATTTCGTCAAGTTACGAATAAACACCAAAGGAATCAAGAAGATACATTGGGCAATCACAATGTTTGCAGTGGTCAACCAGTCTGGAGTAACTTCAAAGAATCCTCCAATAAACGAGAGCATGTTCTCTGCAGTGAACAAGATGTAAGTTGCAACAAACCCGATTTGTGAGAAGATGATCGAGATCAAAATACACACCTTAAGTGGTTTCCCGTAAGCTTTGTATCCCAATTCACCAAAAGAAGACAAGCGCAAGGTATTTTTCGAGTTAATCAAAACGTAGTAGCAAAAGTATGTAAGGACACCAAACGTAGTTAATGCAATTATGGAAAAGAGCAAACCTCCGTTGAAGAATGCACGAGGCAAGAAGAGAACTCCTGAACCAACAAGAGATTTAAAAACAAGAAAGAAAGTCTTTGCCACACTGGCAGTTCCCTTTGCAGTTTCAGTTCCCACCTTAGTTTCGTTTTTGCCTTTCAATAAAGGCAACTGTTTCGACAAAACAGGATGGTTTGCAGAGTAGTAATGTGCCGACTCTCTTCTTGCATGTCTCAGTTGCAATAAAGAAGATTCTTCATCGAAAACATCTTCAAAAGAAGTGGTGCTGTCTGCGTCAGATATGTCATCACTTTCTTCATCATCGTTAAAGTCTTCACCGGCAAAATGACCGTAAATACTCAAGAATTCGACAAAGTTACGCGTAAGGAAGTTGGGAGGTTCCTCATTACGTTGTATGGATTGATTTACGAGGAATTCTCTACGGAATCCACCTGGGACGTTAATTTCACTGGCAGTAGAACCACGGCGAGTTTCCGTCAAGTATGTTGAAAAGGACGAGCTTCTCGTTAATCTTGGAGCATCATGAGAGTGTGATGCAGCAGGTGATCCAGATAGCACAATGTTGCTATGGTTACTGCTATCACTACGTTGATGAATAGCAATACCTTCAGCAGAAGGTTCATCAAACTGATGGTACAAGCCACGCGTTATATCACCACCTTGTAACTTCAAAGAGTCCTCTGGGCTGACCAAATGCTTTGATACCGTTCTATAGTCAATATCTTTTGACAGCAAGCTATTGATTTGTTCATGATATGACATTGATTCGTTACGTGACCCAACAGATGAAGCCAAAAACTGATGGTTCAGTCCAGTTGGAGACTGTGGGTTCGGTGTAGGCAGTCTGACAGGTTCTGCAGGTTTCATATTTACTCACTTACTAATCGAACAGACTCACTTTTGTTATTAATGACGACTGTGGAAGTATGCCACAGAGTTTGGGGTGATGAGATGAAAAGTTTATGTAATATCGAAGAAAATCTAAAGGAGGGCTTAGTCAGCCAATATAGGGTTATGTTTTATCCACTCGAGTAAGAGGCGGTGTTTTTGATCTAAATAAGAAGTGAAAGCAAGACATATACATATAGAAGTATAAAGAATAGATAGTAAACAGATAAGCATGACAATCATAATAGCAGAAAGTATATGGAAAGCATAACGCATACTGTGCGAATTCAGATGTAAATTAAGGAAAATATATTAAGTATAAACTGCAATTCAATATAGGTAAGGAATGTCACCTCAGGCGGACCCATCGGTGATTTTATTAATAAATTAGTGAAGGGTGATACTCTAAAGGGAGTTTGAAACGAGTTGCTTTAATCGATAAGGGGTCTATTGTAGAGGCTATAATGATTATTGTTGGAGTGGTGAATGGGTTATTGTATGACTATGTAATTCTATTGTAGCAATTCTTATCGCCAATGCGCGGTGTTCTGGAAGTAAAATGATTGTTCGAGGGGGGAGCAAAATTGTTTGAAAGAGGGTTGTAAAGCGGAGCCTACCGAGGGGGGAAAGTAATGAATTCAGATTCAGTTAGACTTTGAGAGAGAAGTAATAATTTGGAATTACAATACACAATCATTACTAATGAGACTAATAGTATATTATGAAACTTCCTCCCAACTCTAAATCCAAACACTGGTTAGTTATTGAAGATCTGATGCGCTGGTTATTTACTATTGGGTTCTTGCATTTTAATTCCATTCGAAACATAACTATATAACCTCGGGGCATAAGGATCTCAATTGCACGTTAATATCCACTTTATTTTCTATTAATAGATAAAGTTCATTTCAGTGAAATCAACCGAATAACTTTGCCTCATTACCCTATGCCTCAATCATGTATGCCTCAATCATGTCTAAATGTACCTTGGAATTCCCTATACCCAAAATAACTATACATTTACTTTGGGAAAGCTTAAATGATGTAAATTTGAAATTGCGAAAATAATCGCGGTCACTTTTTGTTCGTAATTTTGTTCTCCTTAGGTTACTTGACAACCAGTAGCCACGTACACTTGGATACTAGAGCTTAGTGTCCTATTATTGTCTAAACAAAGCTTTAATTGCACAGAACAAATCGCACCATGATTTGCTCCAGGGCCAGCATAACACAAGGTTAAAAAGCTTGAGATTACCCTTAGCCTTCAAGACGCCTTGTTCCTCCTGTGCATATAGACATCTTCACAAAAGTCATGTAGGGTTCCACAAGATGCGTTCTGCGTACTGTTGCCCTTTCCACCAATCAAACACACGGCTTTTAATTTGTTCTGGTTGGCGGAAATCATACTGTTTTGGGTAATAATGGGGACAACATAAGAAAAAAGATTATCTGCAGGAAGACGTATACGGAAAGCTTATCTCAGTTTGTGATACCTAAAGTTGACGTATTTTAAAGTTTACGACAAGCTGACTAAGATAAAGACTCAACTCATCTCGTTCATCTCGTTCCCTCATCTCTGAAAAACCCAAAGTGCAACAGTAAGCTTCTGAAAAAATGTCACTGAACCGTAAACTGATCATTCAATGCAATGCTCATGATCACGTATTCGTAGCTGTGCCAATCATTACTATTTGGATGTGCCTAGAGATGAGATCACCTTTTGTGGGAGCTCATAAAACACACCCACCCACTCATTTAACTTCTGGGTATTTCGGCGAAACATACCATTTGAGGAATCTCCTTTATTAGAAGAGCCGTAGGCCGTGCATTCCAAGGATGGGATGGACAAGTGAAATATTAGCGGAAGGCTTTTATGGAAGAGAAATGTAGAACACCACCTAAAAAAGAGGAGAGTGTTGTACGATGATTGGATAAGTATGTCTACATGTGGAGCAAGAAGTCTCCATGTGGAGCAGGAAAGATTCTAAGCATAAAAACCAACGTAGTCTCTGCGTATACATATTCACACCAGTCGCTTCGCTTATGTGTAGATGGAATCCACTGCTGGCAAAGCATAATCTAGGGCGCCTCCTATCTTATTTGTGGCCTTAGCTAAGCCATTTTGTAACCATACACACCTACAAAGTTCAACCTCTCCAGCGTAAATCTGCATATTTTCTATCCACAAAGTCTAATAATTATTGCCACGAACCTTGACACTTTACCCTAACACATTGTAGATCTTGCCAGATCAAATTGCCAATCATTCAAAAGGAACGACAACTCTTACCCAAGTCCCCCCCACTCGAGTGGCCCTACCTTCTATACCCATGTTGCATTTCTCAGGTAACCCCAAACCTTCACCCACCTCACCCTGCTTTCGAACATCGTCAAGAAATTCAAACTGTTCCATGCTACGGTTGCATCTTAATACTCCTCCAATTATTTGTGTAACTTAGTACCATCCGTGCCTTCATTTTAATCGGAAGTTTGTGTCACAGAAGGTCCATTCGCTGATGAGACAAGAAGTTTTAAGAACAAAGCTGCAACAACAATGAAACCCAACAAGACATCTATTCAGTCTCATCCACCGTCTCCGTTCAATCCACCACCCCCATCCTCCTCCATCCCCTCCCCCCTCATGTTCCCTTCTGGGTTATCTCCTCTGAAAAGTGGCCTGTAAATCCCCTAATGCCCAAGCTCTCAAATCCCTAAATGCCGAACTGCCCAGTTTGCGTTGCGAGCCCCCTCGCATGGAAACTCTCCCCGATGCAAGACTGTAGAGGGCATGCACCGGCGTCTGCAAAGTAGCAGATACGCTGATTACGGAGACCAAGAGACCGCCTCATCACGTGAAGACACACGTGATAGTACGTAAACATTCCGAAGTGCCCCACAAACAAAGGCATTTTTCTCTATTTTGTTCCTTTCACATTTCTTCTGTGCATGACAGTTCAGCCACTCATAATAATACGCAACCAAAGGCTCATGAGGCATTCCAAAACATTTTTTTTTTTTTGGTTTATTGTCCCGTTTTGATTGGAGATTGGATAGTATTTTTTAATAGAATCGTGTAATTTTGTGAAAGTATTGGGATTCTTTAGTACGCTTTTAGCATATGCGTAGATACCTTCAAAATATTGTAAAACTACAAACTTTTGTGTGTGCGTTTCGCTTTCCCTTTGGAGCTGATTTCTTTTTCTTGTTGCACTCAAGATTGATTGACAGTATTTAATCAAGATGATCCGCAACCAATTTGCACAAGCCAGACAAGTAATGAGGTACATGGATGATATGGCCGTGGTGTTTGAGACATCACGAGTTGAAGTAAACGTCGACTACTTAGACCTTCCTAATGAGTACTTAAGCGACAACAGTAATTTGCACAGGTGCATTGCTAAAAGTGAGCTGGAGCAGGACTCGGTACTTGCCACCAGGATGAGAAACGCATGCTGGAGGAGGATATCCCAGAACTTGGGGCAACTCGACAGATGCTCGCCCAATGTCATCAACTGGAACAAGAGTGGCGACATCACTTGGTTGTACGGCCCAAAGGTGGAAGCTGTTACTAAAGCCGAACCTATAATGTATCACAATATCCCAAATAACCAACAAGAAAATGACCAGAGCGATGACTGTTCACTGGTTTCATCATCAATAATGTCAATTCGGGATGACGACGACTGCTCGTTATCGTCGTATGACTCAGGCTATGTTGCCGACTACCCAAAGAAACGCATAATACCGTTGGCAGCTACAAAGCGCACAACTATGTTTTACGATGAAGAGGAGGATTACTTTTTGTATACAAAGAAATCTAACCTTAAGTCTACCAAGAGAAGAGTTAAAAAGAGCGTGAGCTTTAACTACATTATTAGTTCACGAGAAATCATCAATGGCAGAGCATGCGATTATGATTTCTTGGATCAAGAATGCTTGTAAAAATAGGTTAGAAAAAAGCCATGCGATTGGATTATTGTATAGATTATTAGTGTGCTAGACGGTCAGTGACCGCATTTCAGTTCTTTTTTGCACCAGGTGGTGCTGGAATACAGGTTTGGATTTATTAAGAAATTGTAGATTTGTAGAGGATTCACTTATCAAAAGAGTCATAGTGTGACAATTTACAAAAAAAGTTCGTAAATCAATACTATCAGCCCCGTCAGCCCTCACGGAATGTGCGTGCAACGCATCAAGCTACCACTTTCATAATAGCAATCTCCCCCACCAGAAATTAAGGTTCAACTAGCCACCTGTACATACACTCACTAAGTAGCGACCGAAAAGATTCTCGCGGAGTTGCTCCGGGAGAAAAGCTTACTTGCCCCTTATAGACTGAGGGGAGCTTCGAGGAGACTCATTTCTCACCCCCGCTCAATCCCCGGTATAATATTTTTATATTCTGGTCCCCCAATCCTTCGGGCTTCACCTGTTCAGTTACGCCTTCACCTGGAGGGGCTCGTGGGGTTCGATCTTGACAACCCCTCCCGTCCGATGCTTGTCCCTAAAGGGCTTATCGCGGACAATGCTCGTATTGTATTGGCTTCTTTTTTTTTTTGATACACCAAGCACAGTAAGGATTGTTGATGCCGGGCCCTATTTGGAGAAATTCAAGAATCGTGCTAAATGTTATTTGTTGTTGCATGTGAGCTGAAGGTGACACCACTAAGTATTTTTTATCATTTTTAGCTTTTATCTGATCTTACATACATGTAGGGTAGGGATGGTGCGGAAGGAAGTGACGGAGGAGGAGGAGGAAGATGAGGAGGAGGAAGAGGAGGAGGAGATAGACCCAAAGTGACGGCGGCTGATGAGTTGCGGTGGCAGGGACGCAATGGACTGATACGTACTGCGATTAGAGTTACACTTTCCACTTTACCTCCGAATGGAACATAAGAAAGGTTACCTTTGGTTGCTAGTCACATGATGGTAGATATTTCAAGTGAATTTTAAAATCAAAGTTGTAGGTTTAAAGGGTAAAAGATGGAGGAACTTCAAGCTAAAGTAGATGCTTTAACGGAGATAGTCAATAAGCAATCTAAATTGATTGCTGAGACAGGCAAACAGTTGATAGAATTACAAGTCAAGGATATCAAAAAAAAGGTGCAAGACCATGAACCAAGCAAGAACATAGACTTGACGGATTATGTGACGAATGAAGATGTGGTGCAACTTGTAGGGGAATTACAGTCTCAATTGGATGAACTCGAAACACGCTCCATTACTCGATTGTTCAACTCAAAGGTTACAAGTGACGATGCGGAAATTGCACCATTGACAAATAAAGATGGCGATTTACCAGAGTCGTTGGAATTCCCTAAAACTTTAGGTGAATATTCAAGAATCAGTACGCGTAAATTAATAGAATTGAGTATCTTTTACGAAATCTTATTACCAGACGAACAAGCTGAGAAAAACAAGCAGCTGGTGATTGACGGGCAACTGGTTGCTGATCCAGTTGTGAGCGAAGAGTTGGTGGAATCGTTTACTGGTGAAAATGGAACACAATTGTTTGACGAGTTAGCTAGATATTTGGGTTTGGTGTGCAAGAGAAGCTAAAACATCAACTAAATAAAATAACCAATAACCCTTGAAAAAGCCCTGATTATCTTGTAGCCCACCTTTGTACCGCTTGATTATGCGCATAGCACATTTTGTAGTATCCTATTGTTTAGTCCAAAAGTAGTAAGGTACCCATCGTGTGTTAGCTCGTCTGCTAATAAAAAAAAATGTGTAACATCTTCCTGGTTGGGTTGGTTGGTGTGGTTCGATTATTTATTATCTTGAATATTGTAAACATTTAGCTACTAGTTGGTTACAGGAGTTAGAGCTCACTTAATAATGGTTTGAAACAACTATTCTTCGATTATGAGGATTGTGGTTTGGTACAAATCTGTTACGTGAATAGAATTCCTTTCCTCCATTTTCTCTTTGTCTGTTTTATCACATTCATTAAGTATCCTTTGGACCGTGTAGGAGAACAATTCTTGGATTTGAAGTATTCATGTGAACTCGAAGGTGCCGCCTTCTCTTCTGGGGGTATTGGCCATATGGAGTGAAGCATTCCGTAGTGGTCCACTCTGGGGGTTGGAGGACTCTGGAGTGGAGGTATCCGTAATATTCTATTTTAGGTTGCAAATTTTACCTCTCTCCACTTATAAGATTGGAGTGGAGAAGTGATAAGGGCTTAAGAGTTTGGAGTTTAAGAACTGGTGTTTATTATCAGTTCTTGGCTGGAAATGAGTCAATGCCGAGACTGTCGGAAAACATCTGAGCTGAGATTCATGTCAGACATCTGATGTTGCAGGAGCATTATCACATTGTAGAATATTTCTTAAATCTACATTCTTTCTTGTCATACAATGATCATAAATAGAATCCTCATTGTTTTTGATATTTCAAAGCACCTTCATCCTCTGATAATACTTTCAATCCTATTCATGTAAAGAATTCACATTCACAGAGTGACACAGTATTAAAGCATTGTTTGATTTAAAACGGAAGTATTGGGCATGTATTGTTAGAAAGTTTAGTTGTAGAATGGTTCGCCTCATACGCCTTCCTTCATTGAACTCTACGTTTTCGTCTGATATATCATGTTGGAATACCAAAACAGTTGGGTTAGCTAGAAGTCAACGTATTTGGAGATTGCAAACTTTTATGACTTTCTATTGTCTACAGACTTAAACTGCTTTTGTAAAAGGATAAACTACAAACTGTCCCTATTTTCTATCAATATCATAGAAGCTACTACACATAAACCAATAATCCCAACCATTGTTTATATAAATAAACACAACTTATTCAGCAATTTCATCTGTGCCCCTTATTCTATTAGCAGTTTGCAACAAGTTGAAGGGTCTGTCAATCTGTATGATCATCACACAAAATCTCACTAGGTGTACACTATTGCAAGTGAACAGATAACATAATAAGTCCATGTTAGGTTAATTGTAGTTAATAAACTCTATAAAATAACACACAACCTTACAGTCCTTCTTTCTGCAACCCTCAACCAACATCTTTACGCGTCCAATTGTCTCCCTATTTACATTACACTTCCAATTGCCTCCCGCCACCACTGGTATTTGTGGAGTTCGTGTTCGTGCGATTTTTCAAACAAAAAATCAACGTGTTATTCTTAGCCAACCATGTCAGAATCAGAGAACATTACCCAAGAGCAGATTAAGATCTCCGTGTTCACACCGCTCATCTATGTAGCAGTGCTTGGTGGGATATTTGCAGTTTTTGCTAGTGTCTACAAACGTAACCGTCTTCAGAAGTTGACCAAGGTTGAACCTATTTTTGAACAGAACTTCCCAGCAACACTTTATGGTTTTTTGAAGGATAGGTATGAAGATCCTTCGCTTTCTGCAGAGGCCAAACCACATGAGAAGGTGATGAAAGCAGCACTTTTCCGTCGTGCTGTTGAGGCTATTCGTAGATCTATGAAGTTGAAGGAAGTGGAAACCGTCTACAAGAAGTTGTATGAGGATGGATTGATTGGAGATGAATTATTCACACAACACCAACTTGAATCGAAGTTCCAAGAAGCTGAACTCAACGAAATTGCACAGGAAGCCGAATCATTACAAGAAGGATGGGTTAAGACATTTTTCCCATCTGCACAGGAAATTTGCTTTAATGAGGCATTGAGAAGAAGACTCTATTCTATGGAAGATAGATCAAAGAGCTTGAAGGAGATGTGGGAATTGTTGGAAGAGCAAGTTCAAAGAGAAAGATTTGTGGTGAACATTGAACAGAAACCTACTGAAGCTGCTGCTGCTGGTGAAAAGAAGAACACCAAGAAGAAGAATACTAAGAAGGCAGACGTTGAGATTAATGAGAAGGTAGATGTTGAGAAGGCAGAACCTAAGGTTGAGGAAGTGGAAGAAAAGATTGAAGAGACTGAGACGAAGTAGTTTGTATAATTAGAGTGAATTGATCATGAATGTCGAAGATGTGTGAGAGATTTGGGTGAGTACTGAAGAGAAAGAAATGAGAATACATAAGAAAACAATAAAATCCTAATTGTAGAGTGAAGTCTTTTAGTTGACGTAGAAGGTGAAAGTAACAAAGCGTGTGCATTGGTATTGGGAAAGAGGAATGAGGTGGACTGTTGGTAACTGTGATTATTAAGCGTAATTTTCATATAATTAAACAGTTCGTATGATGTAATTGAAGTAAATGGTTATCTGAAATGAACGTGTTTAGGGTATATTTAAACGGTAGTTGTATTTGATCAAACAATTTGTAAGAAGATTGGAAACACATCTAACAATACTCATTTCAATGTTGTCTTCCACTAATGGTTGCAAAATTTGAAGTACGTGTTTTGATTTAAATGCTAATGATATACAGACCATTCCAACATGTATTTTGAAGTCTGGAGATTACAGTGAATAAAATGTTAACATTCAATTACGAGGAAATATACCATATATTGAACCTGTTCTAGTGAAATGAGTTCATTAAGGGAAAGAAGCTACAAATCGCTGTTCTAACCACTCTAGTTCAAGAGCCAAAGAATTAACAGATTTGTGAAATTCAGACCTCAACATCACATTCAAAGCGAATTACAAATCCTAATAAATACCGAAACAAGATCATAACGTCTTAAGTTGAGACTCTTACATCATTATATCCATTCAATAGCTCTTGAAACACAACTCTTTCTCTCTCCAGTTTCAATTCTACAATACTACACAACAAAACCTCAAACATCAATAATGTTTCAAAATCAACATTCACCATCAGAATCTCACTCCTTCACTCTTCCACTTCTCTATCTCATCCATTACAGCCTCCCTTCTTACCCACCTCTACCTCTCACCTCCACCACCTCTCACCTCCACCTCCACCTCCAACTCCAACCTGGTAGCGCAACTTTTTTTCCAATTAACAGATCACAATAAACGAATTCGACTTTCACAGCCTTAAAACATCAAAGAATCGTCAATGTATCCAAGGGGAAACAATCTTCCTGAGAGGTCTAACAATTCTCGTGCGAATGGTGTACCCTATCCGGTGAACCAGTCGCCTCTTACTCAGCTGCATCCTCCTCAGTTTCTGAGTTTTCCATCTCAATCAAATCCACCTATGAGGAAACAGAACTTGCCTTCTCAATCTGGGTATCGTGGTCAGCCAATTGGTCCTCCATTGGTTATTGGCCAGTCCCCACCTATGGGTCAGTCTATGGGTCAGCCTATGGGTCAACCTATGGGTCAGCCTATCAATCATTCTATGGGGCAACCAAAGAATCCTCCTGTTGGACACTCAACTGGACAACCAATAGGTGGTCACCAAGGCTCATCAATGGGTAATGCAACTCATCATAACGCTGTGGGTGTTCAATCTTTAGGTACCGTTCAAAGTTTACACGGAACCCACGGATCTCCTCAGCTCTCACCTAACCCAACTGGGCCACTCGACCCTGCATCCCAACAACGTCGAAGAGTAGCCGAAAAGTTGATACTCGACTGTTACTCAAAACAAGTGGTTGATAACAAGGCTGGTAAAAAGTATACGGACGTTGCATACCAAACTCATGCTCTCATCAGAGAGTACTCATCGTACCCAACTGCTCCTCCCCCAGATAATTTGCCGAATTCACAAATAGGATCTGTCAAATCGCGTGTGCTTGTGATATGTGTCAAGTATAGTGGGCGTATGCTCATCCAAAAGGGAAAATTCAACGATAGCAAAAATTTGTACCAGATTGGCCGGACTTGGGACTTAGATGAATTAAAAGGAATGGCTAAAGTGGGAACAGACGGACTCGTTTTATCTTTAAACAAAGACTACTACTGGCGAGTAGAAGAAGGGTTCGAAAGACTTTGGAAGTTTGCAAGACACTTGACTTCAGCTTACTCTGGCTTCACGGGAAGATACCCTTTACTTAAAGGGTTCACTATCCAAGACTTTAAATTACAACCACAACCTGTTCGTAAAAACTTCCTGCCACAGCCAATTCTGACTGGTCTGAGTCCAGACGTCGAGCTGCAGCTTGACCCCAAAAAGTTCCTGAAACCTTTACCATATTCACCTGGTCGGACAGGATCACCAGGTGGTCGTGGTTCACCAAGAGTTCAAGAATTATACTCAGATGTCGACTTCACTGCTGGTGGTAAATTACCCACCAAGAAAATGAACATAATATCTGACCACAAGGAGCCTATCGAACAAAAGGATCCTTATAAAAACAGACAAGCAGGAGGAAGCAATAGTAATTTAACTAACAGTGGTCCAAATGTAGCAATTGGCGCATTGGGATCATCTCCCCATTTACACCTGGGTAGTACTCCTAATGTTTCAACTAACGCTTCCAATTCAAACATTGCAACCCATACCTCAAACTCAACAACGAACTTTGGTTCAAATGTAACCAAAAGCTCTCGCTTGTCGAACAACCTGGGCACTTTTGGAGTCGCTGGAAGTGCTATAAGTCAAGGAAGCCGTTTCTCCCAAAACACAACACTGACACCAGACTCTCAGCAAAGCTTCAATTTCAACGCAAAACCTCGCGAACGTGATTCTAAAGTTTTAGAAGCGAGTGCAGACTTGAGTCTGCACTTGGATTCACAGCATGAAACCAGTCAGTACGATAGCACGCAAAGCACAATTTCCAAACCATCTAAAAAGTCCTCAAAGGCTCAAGAATTTGGCATTGAGGAAATCACTGACGATAGTGACGGCGAAGAAGCTTTAAACAGTAAAAGAAGAGGAAGCAATTTCGGCTTGGGATTGGGAATAGTACATCCTAAGAACCGCCTGAACCAAGGAACTCCACTTGCAGAATCAACAAAGGTTGATAACTCAGATATTAACACTTCCATTCAGGAAATCGAAGACTTGTTGGACAACCAGTTGAGTTTCCAAAACCCTCAAGCTGCAGCTGATGATTCATTTGAGTTTGGACGGTCGACAAAATTCGTAGACGAATCTGTGGAAGACTTGACAGCCCCACCTGATTTGAGCGAACACGTTGAAAACTCTACGATTTCACTGGTTGGTGAGATCCCAGAAACTCCAAACTTTTCAGGTTACGCACTTGAAGAAGATGAACATATGTTTGCAGCTCCAATTGCACATCAAGAACAAGGTTTGAATATTACCAAGAAATTGGACATTACTGAAAAAGATCCTGAGATTGAAGAGTTGATGGAAGATATTCACTGGTCACTTAACGACACAAGTGACTCACTTATCAAGAAACTCAATATCGAGTTGACAAGAGTCAAGCATAAAAACGTTAAAGAATTGGTTAGCTTGGACTTTAGTAAGCAAAATGAAGTACTGAAGGATATGCAAGTTTCGATGAATGAAATAGATAACTTGTCTCGTGTGTTCAAGAAGATGGAAATTGATTTCAAGTTCCTCCTGACTGAAATCAACGAGATCGAAAACAACTCTCAAGGTTTGCAAGTCAAGGCTATTAACAAGAAAACTTTATTCAAGGACTTACACGACATATTGGAGAAGGTGAGCATCAGTAACGAAGACTTGAAGTACATAGAGTCGTTCGTTGACTTTAGACGTTTGAGTAAGTTGGAAAAGTTGGAACTCATGTTACGTGAACTTAGTGACGCTTTGGATACCATTAGACATGATTCAACCAGCGATGAAAACTTGAGTGGCATGAAGGCATTACAGCAATATCAGGCTAACTATGAAAAGGTTACTACTAGGTTCACTACGCACTTCAGTACATTTATCAAGGAAGAAGTGTTTAATATCATTTCACAGTTGAAGATCACCATCTCTCTGTTTAGAGCTCAAAATTTATTCAGAGAGTTTACAAACTTGGGTGTCTTTTCAGGTATCACCTACTTTATGAAGGAAGTGGACTCGGAGAAGTATAAAGAATTAAACCATTTCATTAATATTACACTTGGAGAATTCTTAGAGTCAGTTCTCAAAGAACAGTTGAGACACATTAAGTTTACCAAAATGAATGAAACACCACACAGTCCAATTCCTACTCTGCCTTTAAAGAAGTCTAGAACTCTTAGGTTGCAAAGAAAGGTGACACGTTTGGGCCATAGTTCTAGCGGTGAAGATGCAGAGGCACAGAGACAACTGCACATTGAAAGTGTAAAGAAGTATGGTGGAGCCGGAGAAATCAACGACCCTAAGGTTGTTCACGAATTTATTGAGGAAACCAAAGACTTGATTATGCTGGTCCAATACTTCATGGGATCGTTTTTCCATTATGACAATAAGGCGGTTGACTATCACGATTTCATTGAAATGTATAGCTACAAACAAAGACACGCGGCTCTGGAAGACTTGAGCAATATCCCTATTGAGAAATTGACCCAAGAGAAAACATACTCACTGAATGAAGTGATTCCAAACATGACCATGATTTTTGGTAATTTCATCAATACAGTATTGAAGAGTATTAATCCTAGTGAGTTGAACTTACCAATGTTGTTAGTATACTTGGAAACCGTCACCAATGAACTTCAAAAGGCGTCAAGTCAAGAGTACCTTGTATTCAACTACTTGAAGAAATCGATAGATAAGTTTAAGAATAGTTGGGACAAGTTTATTCGCAGTCAGTTAGACACTCTTAACAAAGCGTTGATTAACGCTAAGTGTGGTGTCTTACCTTCGATAAAGAACATAACCCAAGTGATTTTAATTACTGAAACATCGTTGGTTAACTCTGAGTACAACATCCACAACACGAGCATTCGTTCGATGACTGATCTGTCGTATAAGCAGGTTACTGAATCATTAATTCACTTATTTATGAGAGACGATCCATTATTGAAGAACCATGACTTTGATGACAAGGAAAGAGAGTACCGTAACGTTGCGATTCTTCAAAATATTTTCTTTATTTTGGAACTGTTGTCTGCATTTGATACTAAGAATGAAAGCACACGTAAAATGAAGCTGCAGTTGGAGTCAGTGTTTAACAAGGTAAAGGATCAATACTTCCAGAGACAATTGATGAAGAATATTGGAAAGTTGGTGGACTTTGTAACAACGTACGAGCAATTGGTCAAGAGCGGAAAGCCAAAGAAGTACAACAAAAAGTATATGAAATCATTGCTTAGTGGTTACACTACTAAGGACATCAGCACTAAGGCTGGTGAAATCTTTAAAAAGTTGGAGAGACATTTCATGACGGGAGCAAACGATGTGTTCGAAAAGGATTTGCTTGAGAAGTTATGGCAAGACATGGAAAAGCAGTTTGCAGACTACTTTACGAGATTGAATGTTATCTTGAAGAATCACTTGGATATGGAGTTGGAATACAACGTTTCAAGACATGATATCCATCTGATTTTTAAGAATATCCATTAAGATATATTGAATGTGTTTAGAGAAGTGAATACCAAGTGTTAATGATTTAAATATATATAGTGAATAGTGATTAAACATAGTGAAAACCTTCCAATCCCGAATTTTAAAATATTTAGTGTTTAAAGTAAGTTATGTAACTATAAATTAGAAGTACGAAGTTGAAGCACTTGTACTTTTGCCTGAAGGATTGTAAGGAGCGATTGCACTCATTGGAATTTGAGCTCCCAAAGGCCATTTTGAATCACTAGTGATTTCTTTCCAATCGACAACCTTATCAAAAGAGAGCATTTCATTCTCTTTTTCGAACTTTAAGTTTAAGTGTATAAGCATATCGAATAAGTACGTCAAGTCATTAAGTACAATATCAGTTTTGAAGGCTGATTTTTTGATTTGAAGAGTCAGTACCGAGTTGAAGTTATTGAGTAAATTCTCATTCCTTTTACTAGTAATCATTTGCTTCATCCGGCGAAACGGTTTCCTTTTAGATTGTTTTTCTTCAACGGCATGTTTGCTTTGCAAACTGACTAAACTGAAATTAACTAATCCAATAGCATGTCCAAGTTTATTTTGCTGGTAGTTTTCTATCGCAAGGAACATTCCAGCATACGCAGTGGAGTATTTGGTGACAATGTACAAGTAATCATTCCAGTCAGAGAAGTTCAAGCGTAGTTCTTGTTGCTTCAATTGTGTAGTTAACAGTTGGATAACACCTAATTCCTTAACAATATAAATAGCTACCCGCGCTAAAGTCCCATTGTTGGTGTTTTCTGCAACCTTGTTCGATTCGAAAAGTGTACTTCTATTGATCCATGCAAATTTGGATAGAATCGACATTTGCATCAGGATTTCAGCTACCTTTGAAGTAAGATGGAATATCCCAGAATTAAAATAATATCTCTTGTTGTCCTCTTCAGGTTCAAGCCCATTTCCATTTCCATCTGCAACCTCTAATCTACCTCCAAATAAGGAGAATGATATAGATTGTTTATAGAAGTTAGCCACTTGTTTCCATTGCTGAGTAGTTTCAGCAGCTTCTTCTTCAGAGTCAATCAATTCGTTTGCTAATTCAGAACCTATTCTGATATAAACCAATGCCAAAGCAACAATCACTGCTTGCTCCTCATTCAATAAAGTCCATTCCACCTTAGTTTTCTTCTCGATAAACTTCATTTCTTTAATCTTATCAATCTTTAATTTATCCAGCTTCTTATCAAATACTATTTCTGACCATGGAATACCATTATACAATACAACATTCAATTCTAATCCTTCCTCTTGACGTCTTATTAAATCTTGCAAGTATTCTTCCAACCCATTAGCAAACTTCACACAATCATTATAATTATTCAACACTCCAAAACAAACTCCAGCACGTCTGCTAGACAATTCGACATCACTAAACGTAACATTCAATGGCAATGGCGGAGTATCTGGTAAAACAATCATCCTATTCCTCCTATTATTCTACAATTTTGAAATCATTAAACTTTTCAAAAAGATCTCGTCACGTGCACTTCAATCTTGGTTATATACGAAACTTGTCAAAAATAGACCAGCGAATCATCATTATAATATGAGGCTTACTGAAGGGGCATTCAAGTATGGGCTTGTCGTTGATTCAGGGTCATCTGGGTCTAGAATACAAGTTTATAAGTGGCGTGCTCATGCTGGTTCTGAGGATACAGATGATGTTCTTCAATCACCACCTGAAATTATCCAAGAAGATGGATGGCTGCATAAGATTAGTCCTGGGATATCGCTGTATAGTGGTAAGCCTGAGCAACTTTGGGCCGAGCATTTTAGTCATTTGGTTAGGTTTGCAGAAGAAATAATTCCTGCGCTGAAACATAGTGAAACTCCAATATTTGTACTAGCTACTGCTGGTATGAGGTTGCTTCCTATTTCAGACCAGAATAGGATTCTAAGTGAAATTTGCACAGTACTCACCAAACGTACCAAGTTCTCAGCACCAAACTGTCAGGAACATGTTCAGATAATTGATGGCTCGACAGAGGGTATTTATGGATGGTTGGGTCTCAATTATCTTAAAGGGACTTTCAAAAACCCCGATCCCGAATCAAGAAACTCAGTAGGTTTCATGGATATGGGTGGAGCCCTGACACAATTAGCATTTGTGCCTTCGCTGAATGAAGATATTAAAAAACACAAGGATGACTTGAGTAGAGTCACCCTTCGTAACATGAATGGTGAACTTCAGGATTGGAACGTGTTTGTAGAAACATGGTTGGGATTCGGTGCAAATGAAGCTAGAAGAAGATACTTAGATCAGCTCATTAACTTGGCAATGTCTTCACCTTCACTTGAAGCTAAAGATATCAGCGATCCATGTTTACCTAGAAACTGTGATGTCACTCATACGTACAACGGAGTAGAACACCATATCACTGGAATTGGTAACCACGATTTATGCCAGAAAACTATTTACCCACTTTTACTCAAGAATGTTCCATGTTTAGACACTCCGTGTTTATTTAATGGTATACACGTTCCTAAACTTAACTTTGGGAAAGACGTTTTTGTGGGAATCTCAGAGTACTGGTACACCGCACAAGACGTATTTGGACTCGGTGGTGACTACGATTATGCCGAATTCGATTTTAAAGTTAAAGAGTTTTGCGAAATGGAATGGTCTCAAATATTGGAAAACTCAAACAACGGACATTATCTGAACTTGAGCCCCAATAAGTATTTGAAGAACGCTTGCTTCAAAGCAAGTTGGGTAGTTAACATTCTCCATGAGGGATTTGAACTTCCTAAAGAAAAAGAAATCGCTCACGTACCATTTAGCTCAGCAAACGATATCAACGGAGGTGAATTATCATGGACTTTAGGTAAAATTCTCCTTTATGCGCTGTCCCAAATCAAACCAGCAAACCCTAAAGAGATTGTGGAAATTGGTATTTACCCTAGTGAATTATCTGGTAAAGAATTCATTCCTGGAGATGGAAGAACCCAAATTGGCGGGTATGCAAGCAATGAATCTGGAAGTTACGGAATTTTCTTATTCGTGTTCGTTATTTTGATGCTCTACTTGGCTTTCACTGCCAGAACACTGAGATTTATCAGGAAAGTTAGTAGAGCTGTTGGAAGTGTCCCAATTATTGACCACATCCCTTTCATCCATAAGAGCACAAAGTATAATGAAGTAATTGATCTTGAGGAAGGTTTGACCAACACTACAACGACTGTATCCCCTAAATTAGGAGAACTCCCTCCCGCTCTCCTGGTATTGAGAACAAGACTGACAATCAATTTGAATGAGAATGACGATGTTCAGCCACTTCAGACACAATACACCCCTCAACCAGGCTTGCCTTCGCTTCCTGGACAGAACCCATTGGGATCTAGAAGCTATAGTAACTTTTTAAGCAAACCCTTCACCGTTCCAAAGAGAGCAGGTTCGACATTCTACCTGTTTCTGGAAAACAATAGTCGTGAGAGTTTACAGAGAAGTCCAAGTGTCCCTTCAATGCATAAGAATAAACCATTATAATGGTAAAGAATAAAATAAAATCATCAAAATAGACTTTTCATTTGTGGTAACGAAAACCTAAGAAATTAAAACCACAAAATAAGAAAAACTTAATCACTGTTACTCTTTAAAGATCAATGTTAAAGATTCTAGTATTGGTTCTTGCATTAGCATTAGCTTTTTCCCTTCCTTTACCAGGTCCGAAGTCAAGAATGGAGGGGCTGGTTCGATTAAATGTGGGGCCCAAAGACATCGAGAAAGCAGCAAGGACAATAGATATAGTTAAAGCTAATTTTAAGAATAGTATCAAGCAAAGGTTAATTGATAGGATTGTGCCCAAAGATGTTCAACAATTGACTCCAGTGTTTGATCAACAGGGAAATATGGTTGGGTTTAACCTGGGTGCACAAGCACATGCAAGTTCCCACTTGCAAGACGGTCCTAATGGATTACCTATGTTTTTGTCCCAACCAGTAAGCGTGAAGATTGAGAAGGCTGGGCTTTTACGTTCACTTCTAACTGATCCTAATCTGAAGGGTAGTGCTGTAAAGGTAAATCAACTCCCTTCTGTGCTGACCAATAAGATTGAGCTTAATCTGGTTGGGATTGACTCTGAATCCGACTCAGATGATAATTCAGATGATGATTCAGATGACGATTCAGATGACGAGATCTCCAGATCAGATAGAGGTATCAAGGTATCAAAAAGTAGACAAAGATTAGGATATAGCGAAGAGGATGGGTTCCTAGGATACAGTTCACCTAATGACAATTAACAAACCAAATATACCAAGAAAACAAACTACATGACCATGAAAAGAAGCGATAGTTGAAACCTTAGTTAAAGATTAATAGAAATTGCATTGATAAACATGAATAATTTACGACTCCAATAGAACGATGCTTTAAAAGCATAGGTTATACAACTATAGTATTATCGTAAAAGAGAGTAGTATCAAATTATTTCCTTTTTTTTTTAGAAGAAGAAAGAATCTATACTCTTAAGCTATACCTTATAGTCATTACCTCATCTCATGTTATCAACTGAAGTCCTCTACAGGTTGATTAAAGATCTATCACTATCTTTGTGGAACTTTAAATTTGCAGCCATGTATTCACGTGATTTGAGCCACATGACAAATAAACTCATCTCATCACAAATTTTTCAATTTGAATAAATTCATTTCGTTCTAAGAAAGGTTATACTAAACACTACAATAATGAGAGTTAAAAAGCCCACATCTAAGAGAGTGAGCACTCGTATGCGCGAGGGTATCAAGAAAAAGTCTTTAGCACATCAAAGAAAGGTTAGAAAGCAGTCTAAGAAGGATGTTACATGGAAATCAAGAGCTAACAAGGATCCAGGTATTCCATCTAGTTTCCCATATAAAGATCGTATTATCACCGAGTTAGAAGACCAAAGGCGTGTTGAAAAGGAAAAGAAGGAACTCCTTAAATTGCAAAGACAACAAGAAAAGGCTGAGGCCCTTGCCAGAGGAGAATCGGTAGAAGATTTAATGGAGGAAGATGAAGATGATGATGAAGAAGGTGGATTGGGAGCACTTTTGGAATCCGCTCAGAGAGCAGCTAAAGCATACGATGGTGAAGTAGACGGAGATGATAACATGGAGGACTCAGATGCAGATGTTGAATACGAGTTGAGTGACATTGAAAGCGACGCTAACGACCAAGAAAAGGACAAGTCCAGAAAAGCTTATGACAAGATTTTCAAGACTGTTGTTGAAGCTTCAGATGTTGTTCTTTATGTGTTAGACGCAAGAGATCCCGAAGCAACTAGATCTAAGAAGGTGGAAGAAGCTGTTTTGCAAAGCCAAGGAAAACGTCTTATATTGATCTTAAACAAGGTTGACTTAATTCCAGAAGATGTCTTGACTAAGTGGCTCGACTTCTTGAAATCTAGTTTCCCAACTATCCCAGTGAAAGCGGCACCAGGAGCTACCGCTTCTAATGCATTTAACAAGAACATGACATCTGTTGCAACTGCTAACACATTGTTGCAAGCTTTGAAAGCATATGCTTCCAAGTCCAACTTGAAAAGATCTATTATTGTGGGTGTCATCGGATACCCTAATGTTGGAAAATCTTCTATTATAAACGCTTTAACAAACAGACACGGTAACAGCTCCAAGGCATGTCCTGTTGGAAACCAAGCTGGTGTCACAACTGCTATGAGAGAAGTCAAAATTGACGGTAAATTGAAGGTCTTGGACTCCCCAGGTATAGTTTTCCCAGATGAATTGCCAGGTAGTAAGTCTAAACAAGAAGCTAAGTTGGCTTTGCTTTCTGCTATTCCTCCAAAAACCATAATAGACCCAGTTCCTGCTGTGCAGATTATATTGAAGAAGTTTTCACAAGATCCAGAAATGGCTGAAGGATTAAAGAAATACTACTCTTTACCACCAATGCCATCCCACAACTTGGAAGAATTCACAAGACAATTTTTGATACATATTGCTAGAACAAAGGGTAGATTGGGTAAAGGTGGAATACCTAACTTGGCATCTGCTGGTATGTCTGTCTTAAGTGATTGGAGAGATGGAAGAATTTTAGGTTGGACCTTACCAAAGTCATCGAGAGCAACTGCAGAGCAATCTTTTGATGCTCCAAAATCAGCTCAAAGAGGTGACAAAGAACCTGCAAAGGTTGAGCAAACTACTATTGTCACTCAATGGGCTAAGGAGTTTGACTTAGATGGGTTGTTGTAGATTATAACAACTTAAAGAAAATGGATTGGAATGAAGACGAAGGAAACCAAAGATACGCATCTCCACGATATTTGAGAGATCAAAATAAGAAGTAGCATATATTTCAATAGTATAACAATTCTAACTAGAAAGATGTTTGTAGAAAAGCTAGCTGTCACCCAGTGAACTAGAGTTGAACAGCTAGAACCATTTTTGTGAATCTAACAAATAAGACTTCAGTTTAATGCTTTACAAACTAGTAGACGATTTTGTGTTTTGAGAAAACCCCATGTAGAAGTTCTATTTCAATTTTAAAGTTCCTCTGTTCTTGTTCTTTTGTATAATGCTTTATACTTTTGCATTCATCTACGTTAAATAAGTTTCACTGGTTTCGAGTGAAACATTAATCGTAGAAAGAACCCTTTTGGTCCGCTCCAGTTGTTAGGCTTATTCTCAATGTAAGTTTAAAACGATTTTTAGTTTCCAGGCCCACTGCAATTTACCATTTCACAATGTGTAAAGGTACGGGGAATTTGTTTGTTAATGCAGGTATTTCTTTTGAATAGTCAGTGATTTAGACAATATCCAATGGACGAAAAGAGAGAGATAGGCGACAAACGGCAGTTGATCTTTGTAACTTGCTTGAAGAAACAAAATTGAAACGTCAAAGTTCTTTCCTTAAACCCAATGTACCTAGTTTATTGACCAAGTTGTTGCTTTCTATGGGTAAAAGGAATATGTATGTTAGCTCACGGAGTGATCTGGTGAGAAGTCTAGTGAGAATGAAGGTTTCTGAGCAATTTTTAGTTTCAACTCGGAGGTTGAAGAAATATACTTGCATAGCAAAAGTTTTGGTTGGTAAAAAGTGACATGGAATAGTTCTGATAACATTAAACGCTGCAGGTATACACGAAGACCATAATTTTTGGTTTTAATTGATGTAAATAGGATTGATGTCAAGCAGATTTCATCTCAAAAATAACAGTCAAAGAAATTGATTTTTTGGCTGCAAAATTCTAAATTTTGAACTTTTTCTCAAATTAAATCAAAAAAAATCTAAATATTATAGAATGAACAATCTCATTATCGAGTCTCTCACAACTTCGGATAGCGACTACTAAACAATTAAGTAGTTTATGTTAGAGAAGTGCCTTCAGTGACAAATTCAATCTTGATGTTTTACATTGATTCTGAAACTACCCATTTTATTCAGCTGTAAAAGATATTTATATAGCCAACTCAATACTACGCAGAGTAGAAACCACACTAAATTATTGAAATATGCTGGGCCACTTGACATTAAGTCACCTCAAGTACATAATTCTTCTATTTTTCCTTGAAGATACTTCCATGTGTGATGAGGAAACCAATTCACTTTCCATATGCACTAAAGTCTCGAATTTATGCACTAATGTGAACCAAAAAGGCAAGTGTGTATGCATGTAGTTTTGGAACATACCAAATAGGGATAAGAAAACTGCACGTATAGCCCGATCTGAATGCTGGTGTCTCAAAGACTTCTGTCAACTAATGTCTTGTATTCTTTCTATATTTTGAGAGATTTAGTGTCGGCCTTACTTGTCAGTATTTGTGGAGTTTACAGAAAGATTTTTGGCATTCAAGCTCTCAATTAAAAACAAGTCTTTTGCCTTAGTACTGAACTCCACTTGAGCAATTTCGGTGCTCATAAAGAATGTATTCGTAACAGAAATTGAACCACGGTTGTAGAAAATTTCAAGTATACCATTGTCTACGATGCCCCTTATCTGGTATTTACCATCTGAAGGCTCAACATATGTAATAGACTTGTGCTCGTAGAATGGGTTGTTATTGAAAGGTAATCCTGGGATGTTTCTATCAACAACAAAAGTAGATAACACTGAATCAAAAGTAATATGAAGGGCCTCCAGAGAACTCCCAATAACTATTTCAAATGTCGTGTTGTCTGAGAATGACTTGGTAGTATCCAAGACAGAGAATGTCATTGAGAACTCAAAAGGTGTTGTTACATTGAACTTAGTCCCAGAAAGGTTTTGGTTTATGATATCCGATACTTTTACTCCCTTCAAAGGGACAATCGGTTCCAGACATAAGGTTAACTGAGTTGATTCAGAATTAACCTTAGTGTTGCGTAAGGTAAAACGTCTTGAGAGAGTCATCGCAGATCTGAAATCCTTTGTTGGTGCCACATTAGCGTAGAGCCAATTCAGGGCCCAAGCAATCCCTACAACTCCCTCATTTGAAGGTAAATCACTGAAGGTTTGGAAGGCGTAGAAATCGTGCCCCAAGTCCATGAATCTTGTCTGCGGGTCTTCTGCCTTAAATTCGTATCCATCAAAGCTACCAACAAAGTATTGATTCACTGATCCACCCATTGGAGATCCAGGATTAATGGATAGAAATAAAACCCATTTTGATTCATTGGAGCCCTCAATAGGAACTTCAATTAATCCAGGGCATTCATACTGACTACCCAAGTAACCAGCTTTGAACTGAGAATGTAATTTCCATGAGACCAAGTCTTGAGATCCATAAATGTCAACCTTAAACTGTTGAGATTCAACAACCACCATAATCCATTGTTCGGTTTGTAAATGCCAGAATACCTTAGGATCGCGGAACTGAGTCAGATTGATTGATATAACTGGGTTTTTAGCATACTTTGTAAACGTGTAGCCTCCGTCTAATGAATATGCGATATCCTGGGTTTGGTCTTTAGGAGTATTGTTCGAGTAGATTGCTACTATACGCTGATTCGGATCAACTTTATCATTGAATAGACCTGATGTGTTTTCATAATCTACTACGATACTTCCACTAAATATACCTTCATTATCATTATTTGGAGCAATTGCTGGTGGATGCTCTACCCATTCAAGTAAGTCTTTTGAAGTAGCGTGACCCCAATACAATGGCTGACCCCAAACAGTATCGTTTGGATTGTATTGAAAGTACAAATGATACAACTTTGCAGTTTTATCATAGAAAAGCCCATTTGGGTCGTTCAACCATCCATTCTTAGGAGAAAAGTGGATACTAGGCCTATTGATATCGTTTCCCATAGTGCCCACTTTCATATTTTAGTTCTATTCTTGTAGGCTTTTGAAATTGAACATCTCGGAAGATTGCTCGGAATACCCCACTAGACTTTACAATGGCTGCAAAATCCGAAAGTTAATTCAAAAGCGAACAAACTACATCAACTACATTCTTACAATATTCATCAAATAAAAATTAGTTTCATTACTCTTCATGTTCTATGTATGGATACTCCTACAAATACAAAGTTAATTTTTCTATATTACAGTCAGATTAATGGATAGTACTTTTTACACCGAACAATTGTGAAAAGCTTCTCATAATGTTACACTCTTTTCTTTAAATCCTCCAACTCAATCATTAAATCCCTGATATACTTTGAAGCCAATTCTACTGTTGTGGCCTTTGAAGGAATAGAGACTTCATCATGATAGTTTTGAGGCACCAAACCTCCCAATTCTTGAACAGCCATATTCATCCTGTTTCTTCTTCCTTGTTCTGCTAGTTTATGCAGCGCTTTCTTAGTCGTTGGTTTCTCACCCTTTCTACCTTTTTGAGATTCAAGTACAGGCAGGGTTTCCAGGGACGATCCACCTTTGAATGATGAGCGACGCGAGGAACTTCTAGTTTTGGGCTCTTCTTCTCCACGTTGTTCTGCAAGTCTTCCCATGGTGAATCCCATCAATGGTGTGCTACCTGCAGACACCGAGCCCTTTTCGTTTTCATAACTTTGAACCTTCTTCAGCAGTGGAGGTAGCATTTCCATCAGTGATTCTGGGAGGTTTTCAAACAGTTTTTTAGAGCTACCATTGTTGCGTACTTTAATAGAGGGACTTTGTTTCGGTTTGGCGGTGGCATTGTTGGCCAGTAAAATTGGGGTACCATGAGGCGTTCTTCTTTTATGATAGGTACTCAGAGGGTACCCCGAAGCTTCCTCGCCAGGTCCATATAGGGAGGAGGATGACCTACGTCTGTCATTAGGAGGAGGGGCAGCCGAGGAAGATGAAGCCAGCTGTGAATTTTGAGCTTGCAAAGCAGGTGAAGTCAAAGGTTCAAACTTTACTGCAACAGGTTGTGTATATGTCCTGTTCATGTTAACCTGTGAGTCCAATGGAGTAACTGCTGGAGAAACCAAAGGAGTGAAAACTGCGTCCGGTCTAACATGTTTTTGAGGTGCAGAGGTTGTCAGTCTGTTATGTTTATGGTAGAAATGCTGGTTATTAAAGGATTTCTCGTTTTGTCCTGGTAAGATTGGGGATGCAAACACAGCTTCGTTCTCCAAGTTT
Organism: Kodamaea hsintzibuensis (nom. inval.); assembly: GCA_030568835.1. Classification (NCBI taxonomy): domain Eukaryota; kingdom Fungi; phylum Ascomycota; class Pichiomycetes; order Serinales; family Debaryomycetaceae; genus Kodamaea; species Kodamaea hsintzibuensis (nom. inval.). The sequence goes on from JAJMJA010000006.1 coordinate 401,951, forward strand.
TTTGATTTGTTGATTGCAAGCATTGAAGGGGTTTGGTCAGGTTCGTTCACAGGAGGGAATGCCAGGGAGCTTTCGTCAAAGTTGAGTCCGTCAATGAAGGACAAGTTGTCTAGTCCGAATTCGTAATTTTGTGCTCCTTGTCCATTGGGATGGACGTTTGTGTTTTCACTACCTTCTTGGTAGGATACGTAGCTGGGGGTGTTTCCTGCCGACGACCTATTATTGGGTGTGTTGTTGTTAGATAGTTGGTAGTATTCAGGGTGGCTACTTGTGGCTCTACTCGAGTGGTTTGAGTCACTAGCTGGTTTTGTAGGTTTGGAGGTTTGTGCATTTCTGCTGTTGCTAGGTTTTCTAGCAGCGGCGGCGTCAGCAGCCGCGGCAGCAGCAATTTCAATTGCTGTTTCACCCTGAGGGTGAGATTGGTGAGGTTGCAGCAGGTGTTGTTGGCCTTCTTCAATCAGATGGTAAATATTCTGTTCTAGTTGATGTAAGAACATCAGATCAGTGTCAGCAAAGGTATTTGGGGTATGCTGAGTGATGGGAGTATGGTTCATTGAAGGTTGAGTTCCTGGAGTATGCTGGTTTATAGGAGTATGGCCCATTGAAGCATGTGTCATGGGAGTGTGAGTATTAATCACTGGAGTCCCAGCATGAGAATGTGACGTTAGCACAGGAGTACCCAGACGATAACTAGGGGTCTGATGTCTTGAGTGATCCCCCCCATGATTTGACTCCTTAGACTCATCAGCAATACCACCTTGAGCGGCTTGGTTCAGAATAACTTCCTGCTTCGTATCATAATACAACTTTGGAGTGTTCCCACCAGAAAAACTATTCCACGAGTCCATTAACCTTGATCCTTTTTGTATGTTTCAATTGTACGCAAACTATAAATGGCCAATATTTGATGGTGAACCCTTCTATTAATTCCTAGTTACTCGGCTTCACTTGTGATGTCTATCAAATGACAACCACAGTCAACAAACTCTTTAAAGATCACCAATTAAAAAAATAAGAAAAAATACCCAATTTGCCTCGTACATACAACAAGATTCGTTATAAAGCTTAAGCACTGGATCCAGTTAGCTCTATAAGATACGGGAGCCACGTGGGGATGTCTTTGAAGGTTTGTGTGCGAATAATTTACGGACACAAACGGTTAGCGGACTACCACTTTATGACACTGTGTTTAGATATGAGAGTATCAAAAAGATACGGGCTCCCAATACTAAGCCAATAACGGTTCAGACGCATTACCCAATATTAGCATTAACGCATTTTGATCCAAAGGGTGTTAGTGGCTCAATTCTTTAGTGCATTAGTATTTAAATAAAAAGAGCCATCTAATTTCAATGTGACAATTAGATGCTTCACAAAAGTAAGATGGTTACATTCTTTGACTTCGTCCTTTGGTGATACGGCATGTATCATTTTTCCATCTTCAATTTTTGTTGACACTTTGTCTGCTCGAAAGGATGTTTGAGAGGATTGAGAGTTTTTGTGAGAAGTGGAGAAGACTAAGAGAGTGGCAGTGAGAGTGTGGGTGGTATAATTAATTGGGGGATTGAAAAATTAGAATGGGATAGTAGAGGAGAACAAAAGTGAGGAGGATAAGAATGTTTGCTGAATTGGGTTAGGTATTTGGAGGAGTTGGTGTGCTATTTAGTATAAAGGAGGAAAGTAAAAGAGTATTGTAGAAGAGGGGTGTGGGTGTAGAAAGGAGATTAGAACAAGGAGTGTAGAAGCAAAAAAGTATAAACGTAATGAGTAGAAAATGAAAATGAAGTTGAAAGAAATAGAGAGCTAAAAATAAAAAGACGACTAGAATGGTAAATGTTAAATAGAGTAAGAATAACCTAGAAACAAAGTCACAACTTTGAATACGCAAACGCAAATCCGTTTTTGATATATAAGGTTATATTTGAGATTAACCGAGCCGGGCAATTCTGTAAAGTGAGCAGCCCCCAAATCTTTTTGTATGGGCTCAGAAAGGAGGGGGAGGGGGGGGTACATAATTTTGCACCCAATGAAATATTGAATTTTGTTATGATCGTTTGAGTTATTTCCCACCCCGATATTATTGGACCTGGTTTTGACATGATGTGACTTGAGGGGAATTAGAGAGGATTCTTTTGATTACGGTTTAGCCTGTAATCAATTCTGGTTGCATGATGTTTCTTTGAAGTGGAGGTAAGGTAGACTTTGGTTACTTAACTACTTATAATAAGTAACATCATGGTTGTCAGTCCATATTCCCCTCTTCAACTTTGACTACATGTCTCATTTCTTGTATTACGATACATTTTCAGTGTACTGATATCTTATCAACAAACCTGCTCTACCTTACCAGATTTAGTGAATGTGACACTAAATAATTGCCACTAAATCTTACATGGTTAAGCTAATGTGTAGTTTGTAATTTCTAGATGCTAACTTGAAAGTCTTTCATAACTGCATTCTAATACATCTACATTCCTTACACTTGTCATCTTCAATTCTCTTATATCATTGTTCTAGTTGGTCCTATGCTCATAACAATAACCTCGATTGTCTGGTACCACGCACTCAAATACTTTGACACACAAATACTTTGACACACAAATACTTTGACGTGAGCTCATCTCAAATAACACACCTTTCACACCCCCTCCTCATTCTCCAGATTTATCATTTCTTTATCTCCTCATATCTATCATTTTATTCATACTAACCAAAAGCAGTACATACCATTATCTATTTACAGCTTAATTACAATCAGCTCAGCTAAGTCGCTCACCGGTGTGCTCTTGATGATCGTATTGCTCACTGTCTTCTGTTTGCTGATCTTCTCCCCCTTTACTAGCTTTTCCATCTCATCTTTCGTTAAGGTTTCATACTCCAACAATCCTTCTGCCAACCGTTTCAACTCAAGCTCACGTTTAGTCAACACGTCTCTAGTTCTCTGTTCGCTCGCAATTAAAAAGTCCCGCACCTCATTGTCGGCCATGCTGCGGATCAGTGGTGACCACGACTCCCAATTATCACTCAACTTAACAGGTCCAATAACCTCGCTCATACCGTACAGTGTCACCATTGCACGAGCAACACTAGTTGCGTTCGACAAGTCACTCGAGCATCCACTCGTCACATTTTCCTTACCATTCACCATCTCCTCTGCTATCTTGCCTCCCATGCACACGTCTAACCTCGCAAAGCATTCTTGCTTGCTCAAGTCTACCTTGTCCATTTCAGGCAATTGGAATGTGATACCTAATGCTCTTCCTCTAGGCAAAATAGTAGCCTTATATAACGGCGTGGCTCCCTTGCTGTACATTGCCATAATCGCATGTCCGGCTTCATGGTACGCAGTGTTGATACGCGATTCCTCTGTTAAAACCATCTTTTTCTTAGCAGCTCCCATCAATATCTTATCTTTGGCCCACTCAAAATGGCCCATGTCTACTGCAGGAGCACTCAATTGTGATGCATGCACGGCTGCCTGGTTCACCAAGTTCATCAACTCAGCTCCACTCAACCCTGGCGTACCCCTCGCGATGATCAGCGGGTCTACGTCATCGCTAGTCTCAACATTCTTCATGTGGTGTTTCAAGATTTCGATTCTTCCACGTACATCAGGTAAATCAACAATTACTTCCTTGTCGAATCTACCTGGTCTTGTCAATGCTTTGTCTAACGATTCAGGGAAGTTGGTTGCACCAATGATGATGATTCCCAGTGATTGCGAAAATCCATCCAACTCAACCAACAATTGGTTAAGAGTTTGTTTAGCATACGCTTGATCCTTTGGATTTCTCTTTCCTCCAATAGCATCCAATTCATCTATGAAAATAATGGCTGGACTATGTTCACGGGCTTGTGTGAACAACTCCCTAATTCTTTTGGCTCCGACACCAACGTATAACTCATCGAATTCAGAACCTGACATGAAAAAGAATGGAACACCAGCTTCACCTGCTGTGGCTCTGGCAAGTAATGTCTTACCAGTTCCTGGTGGTCCCGTCAACAACACACCTTTAGGTAACTTTCCTCCCAAGCCTGTGAATTTCGATGGGTCTCTAAGGAAGTCAACAATCTCTTCAAGTTCAGCACGAGCCTCATCACAACCTTGTACGTCGGTGAATTTAACAGTTGATTGTGAAACGTCAATAGACTTGTCAGCAACCTCTGAGTTCTTGAAAATGTTTCCATTTTCAACCAAGTAGTTGAAGGCATTGGTTGCACCGTAAGTTAAAAGTGCCACTGGTACCAACCACTTGAGCCATTTGGAGAAAATCGTGAATGGCGACTCGGACACAACAACGTGTACGGGCTCGTATCTTGATCCAAATCCTACTGGGAGGCCGTTATTACCGGATGATCCCCCCAAGTCCAGACCAGTAACGCCTGCAGCTAATCTAGCTGCCACCTGTTGTGCCTTTCCTTTCTTACCCAACTTATTCAACGCATCAATATATAAGTTGGTACACTCTGGAGACTGGGCAATCCCACTAGTCTCATATCTCTGAACAACAATATGTGGATAGTTATTACCTAACAACAGTTTGTAAAACTCTGCTTGTGCTCCAGCATTAGCCAAATCACTATTGGCAACATTTTCCTGTTGTTGAAGATAACTAATAGTGGCGTTGGAAACATATCTTCTAAATACAGATGCACCACCAAACGTCATGGCTTTGGCTAACCTGAACTCATTAAAGAGCACAGAACCCCCGATCGTCCTGGGCCTGGCCTTCAGTATCATCCTCATAGAATGAACAAACATAGTTAACCCTATCAATGAAACAGTTGTGTGTGAATTTGCTCACTCTTGTCTCTATTTTTTGTTTGTCAGTCTTTTTTTTCTATGGGCTTCCAAACCCTTCACTATGGAAGGTTAAGGAAGTAGATTGGGGTTGAAAAATCTTAATGTTTCGAGTTAGGTATATGATTCAGGTGTGTGGTCAGTATGAGATGTAAGTGATATTTTAAAAGATATACTTGATACTCTATTATTCTTATGGTTATTCACCGTTATCGGGGGTGGTTCCTTCGTATGACTACGTTTTATACACATGTGATGTATTACCATGTGAGGTAATATCAGGTGACCTTAAAGCATGTGCCAGGAATCAGGTGACTATTGTTTATTTTGATTCAAATCTTAACATGATGCCAAAATCTACATGGATGCAAAACAAATCAAGTTAATTAAACACGATGAATACACAGATACTACCTAAGAAGCGAAGTGGAAGTAATCCACGCGGCTCACATAACAATACTTGGCTGGGAGACCGGAATAGTATAAGTGACCGGTCGAGGATCATCTCTAATCGCGTCTTATCTAGAAATGGGACGGTGAGTGGATCAGGAGCAGGCACAGCTACAAGTGGTGGTGCTAGTATCAGTACAAGTTCGATTGCAGGAACTACTGTGAATGGAACACCTGCACGAAACCAATCGCGTAAAATCAGTCAAAACCGCCATGTGAGCCGCTCAAACGACATGAATGATTCCTTCTCTGAAGACAACGCAATCCACTTTAATGAAAATAAACATACAATCTTATCCAACTTCGAGGAATGGATCAAATTACTGACAGATAATAAAATCACTTCTAAAAACTCGTGGCAGTTTCAGTTAATTGACTACTTCCATGACTTAAATGTGATCAAAGACGGTGAAAGCATCAACTTCCAACGTGCCTCTGCTACATTAGATGGGTGTGTGAAGATTTATCTGAGTAGAGTTGAAAGTGCTGCTACAGAAACAGGTAAGTTGTTGAGTGGACTTGCCAAGAAGCAGGAGCTGGGAAACTCAAATGCAGATAATGGTAATGACGACGATGAAGAGGGAGCTGAAGGACAAGAAAACGCAGAAGGTGACGAATATGGGGAAGATGGAAGGAAGAAGCGTAAGTACAACAGAATAGTAGAATCAACCCTCGTTAAATTCGACACCATCCGCATAAAGAAACTCGACCAGGAGTTGTCAATCGACCCACTTTTCAAAAAGGCACTTGCTGAATTTGATGAAGGAGGAGCCAAAAGTCTTCTTTTGAACACCTTAAACATAGACTCTTCTGGTAGAGTTATCTTTGACGCCACATCTAATGCCATAAATTCGAAACAACAAGAAGCAGAAACCCAAGATGACTCAAATAATAACGAAGTTGACATCAGCAACCTCGAGAAGTTTATATTCCGTGACGACGACCTTGAAAACATCACAATCTGTCCTTCCTTGGGCGAATTTCAGAATGCCCTTGAAGATATCACGAAAGCACGAAGCATATTGAGCGACTTCAACTCCAAAATAAGCGCACCTGGAATCAAAGATGAAGATGCTGACGAACTTAAAGATGATGAAGCACCTCAGGATTACGGATTTGATGGTGGGATGGACGGTTTTGACGAGGATGACGATGCCGAGGAAAATGATAACGAAGACAATGAGGATGCGTTGAACAACATGAACCAAAGTGTAGTCCAGAAGATCTTCAGCGAACCAGAACAGTATATTAAAAGCTCTGTGAGTACACAAGTGATGGATCGCGATCTTATGGCTTATTTTGATGAAACTATGAAAGCCAACTGGAGAGGACCTGAACATTGGAAAGTGGCTGCTTTAAAGAAATCGAAGAACATAGAGAAGGAAGGAATAAACGAGGAACCCACCAGCACTGAACAAGGAGCTCAGCAACAACAGGGAGCCCCTAAACGAAAGAAGAATATACAAACTATAGTGGATTTCTTTGACGATGATGAAGATGAAGATACTCTCTTTGAAGTCCCTGCAAGAGGTGTCCTGGTTATATCATACAAGAGAAACGACGACGACGACGCTATCAACAAACTTCCAGATGATATAAAATACACTTCGTCGCGCTTGACCAATCTCTTCACGAAACCACAAGTGCCGATTTTGTACTTCCCTAAGAAACTGATCAACGATCCGGAAACTATAGAATTAACAGATGAGAAGTACTTTGCAGAACAGTACCACAAGCAAGAAGAAGTGGAACTGGAAAGATTAGCAGCTTCGTTCCACAGAGCTGAGTATGACGACTACAATAATGACTTTGGAGGTGACGACGATTTCGGAGGCATAGATTTCAATGATGCTTTGAACGGTGCAGACAATGTGTTGAACGAATTGGATGCGGAAGATATCAAAGAAAACATTGTCAATGAATCACTGCAGTTGCTTGGCCGGAGGCGACCAACGGAATACGTCAACTTCTCGCGTGTAGCGAAGCGTGTTGACATCAAGTTGCTCAAAGATAACATATGGAATAAGATCAAAAAGCTGGAGGATGAAACCGTTGAAACCAAAACATTTGGACAGGTGGTCACGTCGATTGCTAGCGTATATTCAAATGACCAGCGAAAGGAATTATCAACCAGTTTTTGCTTTATCTGCTTGTTACATTTAGCAAATGAACATGGATTGAATATCAGTACGAACGAGACATACAATGATTTACAGATTGAAGGATTTTAAAGGCCCAAGGACAAGAATTCTAGTGCTCAAATAGACAGCAAATAGAAGCACTCTTCTTGATATACAATTATAGATTCTAGTAATATGTAATTATAATTAAATGAATAGACTATTTCCTTCTCTTCTTATTTATCCTATCGATATCCAGCTGTGCAATGACCAAACCATTTCTTGTGGATTTACCAACCCCGTGTATCTTCAAGCCTCTATCTCTCATACGTTTTTGAATCTTCTTACCAGACCCTAATCTATCACTGGATAATGTGACTCCTTTACCGAAACTCATATCTCTCAATTCACCTTTACGAACCTTAGATAATACGATACCAGCTTCCTTAGCTTCCAGTTCATATTTAGAGATTTTCTTTTCACGAGCTTGGATCATTCCCTTTCTCATCAGCATCGGCATCTTTTCAAGGGTCTTTGGTTTACCTCCAGTAGCAGAGTTAATGGATGAAATGTTTCTCATTCTTTGGTCCATTGCTCTTCTACGGGCTTTCCCTGTAGGGTCTTCATAGTCTATAGTTTGTAAAGTTACATCTGCTCCAGAGTACTCAAGTTGATGAGCTAAAATATGCGATTCTTGTAAAAGACGTTGTAACTTCAAGTCATTATCCAAGTTATCATCCTCTTCTTTCTTATTCTGTGCTTGTTGATGTTTGGTGATTTTCAGTGCTGCTTCTTCCTTTGCTGCTATTTCTGCTAAGGTTGGTGCTCTACCTTTCTTAAGCAAGTTTTTATCTTTCTTTGAAGCTGCACTACTGGATGTAAATGATGTCGTTAATTTAACAACTTTAGGTCCTTCTTCTTCTTCTTCTTCTTCTTCTTCTTCCTCTTCTTCATCTTCTTCCACAGATTCATCTGACATATCTATTATCTCTTCATCAAAGTCAGAGTCGTCGTTCTCTGCACCAAACTGATGAAAGTCATCGCCTTCATCACTTTCGCTCATCTCATCTTTTTGCTGTTCACTTACTACAGATTTTGACTTATCTTCGAATCCCATCGTTTCTAATGATCCAAACTGTGCTTCGAAATTAGCTCTCTGTATCTCCATTGCTCGGAGGTAATCTTCATCACTCATATTGAACAGTCAGTTGTGATGCAATTATGGTTTCTTTAAACTATTGATTTTTCGCAGCTACTTTTTTTTTTATCTCATGTTGTACCAGATGAGAGTGGGAGGAGGGAGGAGATGGACAGAGAGAGAGAATTATTGTAGGTAGGTAGGTAGGTCTGTTAGGGTACGTTAATTGAACATAAGATTAACTTAGTATATAACTTTAATTGTTGCTTGTGTTAATTTGTTGAGTTGTTTTATAGTTTCTTATTGGTATATTCATTCATTATATCACATTAATTAACAATAAAGTCTCTTCACTTAATATATAATACACGAAGTCGTTTCTGAGATGTCTTTTACCTATTCATCCTTTCAGATAATTCCATTGCCAAGTGAAAATCGTTGTGCTCAATTGGATCACTGACATCAATATTACACTTCTGACAGTACCCATTCTGTGTAAGCTCATCAAGAAGCAGTGTCTTCTGTCGTTTGAGAAACCTAAGTATGTCAGACTTAGGCTCATTCCTGGGTGTGGGTGGAGTCTTTTGTTTAACCTTTTTACTTTCCTGTTGGTTGAACTCACTGAATGTCTTATGTATAAGATTTTGGTTAGATGCGAGATTCTCTGGAGTTAGTGAACGCCTCTGTGGTTCTGATTTCACCTTTGGTTTAGCGGTACTTTCTAACTTGGGGTTTGCAGCCTGAGACTCATTGAATTTCTGGAACATGTTTGCAATGTAGTCTTTATCTGTTTTGGATAATTGTTTTGAAGGTTCTTCAACCGTTGGTTCTGGCTCCTTCACTCTTGTCGACTCCCACTCATTCTTTGCCTTCTCAAACATCAACTTGATTTCGTCTTTGGTGCCTGTGGATTCATTTCCAGTATACGAATCAATAAGACTCACATTATTAGTCTTCACAAAGTTAGAGATATTAAGTGACATATTCGCAATGGGAACTGTTTTGATTCTTGAGAGTGGTACTCCTTCCTTCTCCAACTCTTTCAATGACTTACCGTTGTTGAATCTTGCTATGTCAAACACCACTTCCATAAGTTCTCTATAAATAGCAAGCCCAGTAGTTTCCAATACTTCTTTAAGTTTATCCAAAGGTCGAATAAGCGTGATTGGCGATTGACGTGAATGCTTACTGTGAGTGGTTGTCATGATATGTACGCTGACAGTCTTGGGTCTTCTTAATGTTACACCTCCTTTGTTTGTGTGCCCATTCTCTTGCAGCATCGACATGTTCATATTCTCATCATCCAATTCAATCATTCTATTGTACAAATCACCAGCAAATACCTTGATCCAGTCATATGCTTCTTGTATATTATCAACACGCAGTGTAACCATGAAATTCTTACGTGACATCATTGATTTCGCTTCCACTCTGTTGGTGAAATCTTGCTTCAAATCTCCTCGTACTATGTCGTAAACTCTTTGTGCCAATTCTGGTTCATTGCGTAATTCTTCCTTCAATAAGTCCAACAGGACATGTTCTCTTATATACGTTACAGAGTTTTGTCCTGGTGGAATATCAAACTTTTGCATAATGTTATCACCTATCTTCCCTCCCATGCCTGAGATATCTGTTAATTCAAAGTTTTGAAGAAAGGCGTTGATCAGTTGATTTCGTACTATTGTTTGGTTATCTGGTTTCTTGAATCCTGCTGCCAACTTGGCGATGATCTTATTCCTTCCTACTCCTGCTGATGTAGTGTATCCCAACTCATCGTACACTATTTTTCTGATATCGTATATGATCTGGGAACCCAAGATGAAACATACGTCATCCCAGTCAGTAATAGTTGGTAATGGAGTACCTGCAGATTCTTTTTGGGACTCCAGCATCATATCCTGTTCTTTTAAGTTCGAATTCTCGACATCTGTTAAGACAACTTCACCTTCCCATTGAGCTTTTTCAGGAAGTACCGTTGGAATAGCAGGTAGAAACTGGTCCAGTTCTTCATCTGTAAACTCGTGTAGATTGGGAAACAATTCTACCAATCTTGCATAGACTAACCTTCCTAAATCCAAGTAACATTCATCTACACTTGCCTTGTCAATGAGGTCACAGTTTTCCAGGAAGATTCGAAGGATTTTACGTGATTCACGACGGTATGGGTCCAATGAAACCTTATGATGTGCTTGGTTTGGAAGACCTGGTACGTACGACCAGTTTGACAGTCCCCTCTTAAAAACGGCTGCGTGCCCTATAATGAGATTAGGGCACTTCTCTCTTGCACTTTTGATAGTATCCATACGACCAATTCCGAATTTACGCGCAGCATATGAGACTGCTATTAACGACAGCCATTGAGCACATACTACTGGAGCTTCAGCAGTCAATCCAAGTCGTATCTGTTCTACTTGTGCAAAAAACGCGTTCATATCGATCAACGCGACAGTAGATAATGGCAGAGAGTAACTCTTTCGCACATCGTTGAGTTCTAGTAATGACCCAACCTTGAACTTGGAATTTGTGGTAGTACTATTGGTAGTTAGACTTCCATCTTTTTGTCTTGGTTCAACAATAGACATGGTTTATAATATTTGCAGCTTTCAATAAATTCTGATCACTCTTTAGATTAATTGAAGTAATAGTACTTTAAATAAGTTGATTTCTTCATATGAATGAAGAAGAAGTATTTGTTATAGTATTGAGGAACAGTATAATACGTGTTAAGCTCAATAGCTAATGTTTTATATCACTTCTCTTTGATTTACTCTTCGTCTCAATAGTAATTGATTTAAAATCTAAAATCGATTAATCTCAAAAAAATTATTGAATCCAACAAGTGAATAGAAACGAAATGACAAAGTTTAGAGGGTGTATTGATATACATTCTGGTCAAGTCAAGCAGATTGTTGGTGGAACATTAACTCAAGATGATACTAGTGCTTCTAGCTCAACAGAAACCAATTTTGTTTCTACTCATCCATCATCATATTATGCACAATTGTATAAAGATCATGGAGTCAATGGATGTCATGTTATAAAGCTTGGATCTAATCCAGCTAATGATGAAGCTGCTAAATTGGCATGTTTAACATGGCCAAACCATTTACAAGTGGGTGGAGGTATCAACAGTGGGAATGCTATTGAATGGATTACTCAACATAAGGCTTCCCATGTTATAGTGACCAGTTGGTTATTCACAGAAAAGAATGGACTACCTTCCTTAGATTGGGATAAATTGAGTGAGATCTCAAGTTTAGTGGGCAAGGATAAGTTGATTGTGGATTTGAGTTGTAGAACAGTACTTGAAGCTGAAGCTGAATCTGATCCTAAATGGGTTGTAGCTATTAATAAATGGCAGACACTCACAGATAACGTATTGTCTGCTGAATTCCTCGAAAAGGTATCTAAATACTGCAGTGAGTTTCTTATCCATGCTGCTGATGTTGAAGGATTATGTGGAGGTATAGATGAAAAGTTGGTAGAGAAGTTAGGAGATTGGTGCCCTACAGGATTCGAAGGAAAGATTGTATATGCTGGAGGAGCAAAGCTGGTTCTGGACTTAGAATTAGTAAACAAGTTAAGCAGTGGTAAGGTCGACTTAACATTTGGATCTGCCTTAGATATATTTGGAGGTCTGTTGGTGAAGTTTTCAGATTTGATATCATACAACAACTCCTAACAACTTCAAATTTCCTTATTTATTACAACCACCACTACTATAGATTAATAGAGACTTCTCATTCTATATAACATTAAAGGATTTATATCCTAATTATACATACTTTTATTATACATTTGAATATTCATCATTCAATATTTTAAAACTACCAACTCGAGCCACCAAACGACGACTCCCCGTATGGAGTTCCTCCTCCGTTTGGACTATCACCTCCATAATCAGTTCTACCGTATGTTGTGAATCCACCAGCGTTGGCGTTACTAGCTTCCACAGAGTGTTTGTTTAATTCAACAGAGATACCTGCTAATTTCAACTGTAAAGTCTCAATACCTCTAATGATGACTTCATTAGGAGGCAAGTTTCCAACAGTTTCCACGTCAAAGTAGAAGTTGGATGCTACAGCTTTGTAGTCGAATGGAGCTTCTGGGTCTGGAACTTCTTCCCATTCACAGTTTGCCAGGTGAGGCCATTCTTGTTCAGCATCCACTTCGAACCAATAGTCTGTGTGTTTCAATTTGTTCCATGGATCGTATTCAAAGCCAATAGCTGAACATGGAGACCACTTGGCATGTTCCTTAGCAATACCCTTTTTGGCAATACATGTGATTCTTAATTCCTGATGCTTTCTCAATTTACATATTAGCGGACCTCTACGATTGGCGTCTCTAACCACTGGATCTCCCAACCTCAGTCCATTATTGAATTTAGCCAAGTCCAGTGCATAAACATTCATAGTAGAATCAGTGTCACACTTGGCAGTCATCTCTAACTTGACTGAACATTTAGGACAATAATTATCACAAGTACAATCTCTGGAGTATGACAATGTCTCTATACCTTCACTAACCAAAGGAATAAGACCAAGTCTATGCGAAATAAACTCATCTGCCAACACAGATGTATTAACATCAATCTCAACAAGATCAATAGCTAATGTAGGAACCTCAGCAAGCATCGTTCTTCTGATCGAATTTGCTACTGACAAATCAACATCCTTCAAAATGAAATCAACACGATCCTTCTCGGTCTCTCTTATAGTCACAGCAGGGCCGTCTCTATCGATATCCATGACAAATACTGACGATTACCAACTTCTTTAATGTTTTTTTTTTTTTTTTTCAATGTTAATTCACTTTTTCATATCCTGTATTTAAAAAACCAACTCCAAGGTATCATGAGCAGCATTACTACCCCGTTACCTGATTTAAGGTTTGAGCAGACGTTCATGAAGCAGTTGAATGGGTATGCTAGTGTACCTGTTAAGACTAAGAAGCATACCAAGCCTCTTTCAGAACTGGAAATTACTCGTCTTAATACAGAATTAGATGAATCAGAGTTAGTTGAGATTGGATCTCCTATTCCAGTCATAACACCATGGATAGTAACGTATGCAATTATAAAGGACCAGTTATTGATGCCTTTACTCCTGGGTCTCATATGGTCTGGGTTCTTGATAATGGCTCGTCCAGCATTACTGTACTTTGCAATGAAGGGTCAAGGAACAGGTGTATGGGTGGCGAACTTATTGGGTTTAAACAGATTGAGGTCAATAAGAGTTAGAGGTGGTTTATAATGGTGTAAGGAAGATTCTCAATTGGAGTATCGCTGAATTTTGAAGTATCTAAATTGATTGGATTGATGTTGATGTGGTGTATATTGCAGGTTTGTAGATTAATATAGGAATTTTAAATGGATTTTAATGATAAAGTTTTATAGTGAAGTAGTGTTGTTTGGCTTGTAGGGTACTGTGAGGGGATGTCAGTGAGATGAACATTGAATTGATATGTGGGATTAGTTGCTACTGTTACTACTTCATACGCTCGTAAGTTGATCATTACTTGTGTGAATTCCTTGTTAGATGAACATCATTTACAATGTAAATAAGAGGTATAAGGATTTACCTAGCTGTTCATTGCTGAGCTATGTATGGACGAGAAAGAAGATAATCGTATGGTTCTCTATGTAAATAGCTCTGAGTATTGTCAGGCTGTTCATACGCTTGTACAGATTAGAAGTGCAATCAGATTAGAAGTTCAACCAACCCAAGGATGTTTACCCTTTTGTGGTGAGGCAGAGCTACAAAAATGTCATTTTCTGTTGTGTAGTTGTAGAGTCTTTCAGAAACTAATTGAGGAATCTTTCTAACTCGTCTATAACAGAGCATCGCTCAGAAAATGATTGAGAATGCCTCCTAGTTGACTCATCTATAACATTATCCTTCACTAAAAGTGGTAGCTACTCGTTTATTAACTCGCTTATAGATGCTTCAGTAGTTCCACGAAAAGTCTCTGAAAGTTGAACTTGTCCAGTTCCTTTCGGATTAGTCTTAGTTGTACTTGATATACGTATGCGTTCCCATGTCGCTTCTCTTTCTTTCTTCCAATGGATTCACCTATATCATATCTAACTAGAATTAGTTCACATGTTTTTTTCACTTATTTTACATGCCCATAAGCTTCTTATTCAATTCAGATAATAAAGGCGAATCTCATTTAGTTCACTTGTGCTTCCAAACTTGTACATGCTCGGTTTTGTTGTCATTAGATAGATTATACTCAACATTTTAAATTCAATATCCACAAACTCTTCCATTGACCCTAAGCCATTGATAGAGAATCATCCGGGTATCATAGCCAACCAAACAAACAGCACAATTACTACCTCGCCGAAGACACCTCCGATTTTGTTTGGCTGCAAATTCAAATAATAAAACATGTCAAGTCTAGACCTTTTTTTCTTGACTTGCAACTATTCACATTACAACAATTGCCATGATTCATTATCAATATATTGAAAGTATAATAATAAATAACAATAAGTGCCTCACATATACTTCACAAATACTTCACATATCAATATCAAATCAATCAAAATAACCCAAATACATATGAAATAACTACCTAATCATCTACATTTCATAGACTGACCATATCATCCTTCATAATCAGCTCATTTAAGCTTTCCGCCCTAACCTTCAACGTTTAATATTTTATAATTACTATTTAATTTCTAAATAGCTAATCTCATTCAAGTTACTTTAGTTACATGCAGAGACACCTATTGTTTTCTCTATTGTTCTTTCTTGGTTTGAAGAAGGAAGACACCTCCTTGTCTCATTTACCTTGTGATGGGTATGCAGGACATTTTCATAGTATTCCTTCCTTGTTAAGTATATAAATAAAATGAATTACAGAAGAAATCGTAACCAATCAAAGCTATAAACTTTTCAAGGATTTTGATTTCCAAGTCTTCGGTTCTAATTTAACACCTTCAGTCGTTCAGTTCATCTAAATACACTATAATCAGATTCCAAAACTTCACCCCTTCCACCCCACCACCTACTTTTAATATCTATTAATAGACTCCTCTCCTGTCTATCTTTTGCAGCCATATACATAATTATGCTGACTAAGACTTCCACCACAGCCGAGCCGTGTATTCTTTAGAAGAATGAATTGTGTTGAGTACAAACATTGAATGTTATTCTTTATACTACCTATTCTATATCCAATAACAATATCACATATCTGTAATGGCTGGTTGTTAATATACATATCACAAAAGTATGAGCATTGCCTTCAACATCACCCAGCATTCGTAGTTCATCCCTCCCCTTTTCAATCCCCTTTCCCACTTCCCTTAATCAACAACCACTATAGATTTTAACTACACACAAATTTCATTCCACTACAAATTTCATTCCACTACAAACTCACGCTACAAATTGTACAATTACAAAACAGACTGTGCCCCATTTAACCCCGATACAATTAACCTTTTAAATATACAACACGCAACTAAAACCTACAATATCCACAACAGTCTATTGATTTCTCACACACCACCCTCTCGTCCTCGCCTCAACACCCCATCGTCTCGAAATCTCACTGTGCGTACCGTTATTGGGTCCAACTTTGATTAAAGCTAAAAATTGTGTCCTCTAAGAAAATCGTGTTTTTTTTTTCCGAAATTTCAATTACTTTTGTTTGCTATTTTACCGTCTATTCCTTTGGCAGAAACCCCGTAGCATCCAATGTTCAATAGACGTAAAAGTCGGCTCGAGCCAACGTACACAGGTGTCAATCATGTTGCTCCTTCCTCAGCAGCTCCCAATTCAAATGCATTGGCTGCTGCCCTTACTATAGGTAAGGCCTTGAAGCAACAACAACCACCTCAACAACCACAGAAGCTGAACATTAGGAGGTCTGGGTCAATACAATACATCACTAAACCCTTAGCTCCTCCAAAGCAACCAGTTCACTCTTCAGTCAATCGTAATGGAAGTTTGAGAAGTGCTAGTTCACTTAAACCTCCTCACACACAGAATTCAGGGTCTTTTAATTCTTCAACGTCACGTTATAGCTCCATTTCGTCAGCACCTACTTCTCAACAACTGAGACAACCTTTAGTGAAGGAAGAACCAAACTATAGCAACAACCAACACTTGGAGAAGGTTGTTTATGATATTGATGATAGCTTCAATGACTCGTACTTGGACGAAATCACAGAGGAGGCGAACAATGCATACTTCAATAATCATGAAGACATGAAGGACTTGAGATTGCAACACACACCTGAAAACAAACCAACTAGAGTTTCTTTAAGACAAAAACCTCAAGGCCCTCAACAAACACATCACCTCCACCACCAACAACCACAGCAGCAACACCACCATCACCAACAACCACACCAACAACACCAACAACAACACCATGCACCAGCACCCAAAGTGAAAATGGTAACGAAATATATCCCAACACCAAACGGTATTAAAACAATTCAAGTACCAGAAACAAGCTTCAAAGCAGAGGTGGCAAGAAATAACTCATTAAGATCAAACTCACTCACAAGGTCTACATCATTGCGCACAGGTGCCAAGGTCCTGAGATCTTCATCCCTCAACTCATTGAGTCTTAAACAAAAAGTTCCAAGACACCCGTCCTTAGTTCACCAACAACCAAAAATGGAAACTTTCAAGGAAAGTGTTGATGAAGAAAAGGACGACGAGTATCAGAAACAACAGCAAAAGCTTAAAGATTTGGACAAGAAAATCGAAAGAGAAAGGGAATTAGCTTTACAGTTGGAAACAAAGACAAAAGAATACGAAAGATTGAAGCAAGAGAGAAAGAATATTGAGGACAAGTTTGCAGAGGATAATGAGATTTTCTCTGAAGAGTCTATTCAAGAATCTCTTGAAGTTGGACTTAACAAACACAATGAACCTCTTCCTGTAGCTATACATGAAGAGGTTACCCCTGAATCGGAATCTGACTCGGTAACCCTCGCCCTTGCACACTCTGCTGATATCAGTGGAGTGACTATTGACAGTAACCAAGTTGTTGTTGACGAATTTGACAAGAAAAAGTTTGTCAGCTCCACAGAATCGATCAGCTCATCCAACTCGAAACAATTGAAGCCCACATTCGTTACAGCAGAAGTTATCGATGATGAACCGGAAGACCATACAACTCCAGATATAGTTGCAGACTCATTCCAAACCCTCCAAGTTCCAAACAACACCAACTCTGCTCTGTCTATCCACTCCTCCGGCTCGTACGAAAGTTCAAAGGGAAAGAGACCAGTAAAATCAGCAATGAAAAATTCAAGTTCTTTCTATTCGCAGAAGAACGGCAGTCAGACCAAAGGAAATGCTGCACATGATGCATACCTTTCTTTGACCACTGCTGAAAACACGAGATTAAACTCCAAATTACTGGCCCCACAGTTGGTAGACCAAAACGGCAATGTGCAGCTTGGAAAGAGAAGCAACCCTTCACTTAGAAAGCAGTCTTCTCAGAACATACCACCCCCACAACAACATGTGCTACAATCACCAAACGACCCACAACCAGCTCCACCAACTACATCTGGATTTGCTACGAGAAGTCTTAGACCTCAGTCATACGCCGAACCAAACACAAAAGAAGCACACGGCGGTGGAATGAGTGGCCGCTCATTGAGATCACTGGTTTACGTTGCACCAGTGGCCCCACACCCAGCCTTACAACCAAACTACCAATCACCATCGAAAAAGAAGGCTGCAGAGTTGTACGCCAAGGCTCAATCTAGACCAATGTCCGTCTTCAAGCAAATCCCAAGGCAATCATCATTCACCAAGGAGCAAGGAGCCGAAGATAAGCCAACTCGTCAAACGTTGAGAAATACTGTTGCGACACCACCAGCATACCAAGTAAACGCACCTCCACCATCTAGAAAGCAACAAGTTGTACAAGAGCAGCAGAAGAGTCACTTAAAGATTGCACCAAAAACACATGCCCGTACTGGCAGTACGACCTCTTCTAATGGGCCATCATCTACACCATCCAAAAGTGCCCCAAGCTCACGCAATGCGTTCAGATCTAGATTCAACGATTCTGACGATGAAGAGAGCCTCGGTGCCAGCAACTCAGGTTTCGGCGGTTCAGGAGGTGGCTTCTCACTGAGATTCGCTGACTCCGACGACGAATCAGGCCTTGTAGGCTTCAGCTCACTGAAGGGTTCAACCGCTAAAGCTCCACTTGCAGTGATTGACGTTCCTACATTGCGTACAAATAATAATGCTACAGAATCAAGCAATAACCCACCAAAGGACAAGAAGAAATTTGGCAAGTTGAGAAAGTTGTTTGGAAAGAATTAACAATAATCCTACTTTAATAGTATGTATAGTTCAAACTCAGTATTCCTAATATATATATTTATCTTTAAATATGTAGATGTAAACTAGGTATTCTTCTCGGTTAGCTTATATCCATAATTCATAAGTGTTCATTTAATCTAGGTTTCAAACTCAATTAAATTCTTGACATTAGATTCTCTTCCTACCTTGGGGGTGACTTGTGCTTGCAGTTCTGATCTTGCTTCTAGTTGGCCATTTGGGTTTGTTTTATGAAATACTTGGCCTTCGGTCCCCAAGATCAAGTCCTTGTCTTTCTCATCTATCGAAATAACACCGAAATCGTCGTCTCTTTCTTCTTCCTCTTCTTGACGTGCTGACTTTCCTGATTTAATCAGAGAGTTATCGTTGTGATGTGGTTGCAAATTCGTGGCTGCAGAATCCATACGTCTTCTCATACTAGTTGCAACCTTACGTCCGTCAGCAAGTAATCCGTCAAACATGTCACGCAAATTACGTATCGAGTTGAACCTGGAGTCAAGAGGCTTGGATAATCTGATAGACTTTCTCATTGTGCTACTGAAGAACAACTCATACGTCTCATCGGCCAAGATCACCATACGAAACGTGGGCAAATTAAGGAAAACAGGGGTGTTTGGGTTCAATGCTGCGTTATGTGAAATCTTGTTGTCTATGGCCAAGTCCTGTATGAGTATTTCCTTCTCCTCTACTGGTTGTGCGTATTCAAATGAGCGTTGAATGAATGTACTAGCTGCGCTCAAGTATCTTTCAATTTGTCTGTGTACAAACTTTTGTTTGTCTACAAAGACGTCATCACGATCAGGAATTGGTGGTTGTTCATCTGTGAAGCCGGTCATATCTTGATTCTTAGCGTGTTCAATTACTTCGTCAATGTAGTGTTTCACCTCGCCCTCACTGATCTTATCAAACAATTCACCTTCCTTCCATGGCGAGGTGATGAACAACAAGTCCTCACTCACCTGTAAGATTCCTTCACGGTCCATTCTACCATCATGCTTGTAGTCATAAAGTTCAAAGAAGTTCGACATCAGATCCATTAAATCTGGTTCAATCAACTTATTTAATCCAACAACCAAGTCGGCTAATGAAAGAGCGCTGCGTTCTTCGGAATCCCAGTTTTTAAACAACCGCAGTAAGAAATCATCTTCCTTGACGAAATTCTCGCTACTGTATGCGAACTGGGCCCAGTCACAAACATCCACCATGAACCCTCTAAAAGCTTTAAAGTCCATAAGCAGCAGCCCAGAACCGGTAGTAACGTTGAACGATTCGACAAATCCGTAGAATCTATCATATAATATCGATAAGGTGTCGTTGTCGATGTTGGCTGTCTTGGGCAAATTTCTCAATTCTGTTCTCTTTACAAATGTCGATATATCTTGGAATATCGAATCCCTGTGTTTGTTTCTATGTTTTGCGATTGAGTCTTCGTCAATAACAGCAAATTCCTTGAATGCAGTTACCATCAATTCTTGGAATCTGGTGATCGATCTGTACTTTGGGTTAGGAGAGTCAGGATGAGCCAGCTGATCCAAAGTTAAAAAGTATTCTTTAATGATCGAGATAAAGGTACCGTCGTCATCAGTCAGTAACAACTCTTCGCCATTCAACTTCAAAATCGCAAGTGCAACCTGGAATAAAGTCTTGGGGCCCTGTAAGAAGAAGACGTCCAATATTCTGAATGCAAATACAAGAGGCATTGAAGAAAGGTAAAGTGAAAGGAACCAAGGCAAACTCACAACTGATAATTGAATGTCGTGTTTAGTAATGTGTTCTGCAAGTAGTGGCATAGTTTCTTGAACAAGCAGTTCAAATACACGCTGGTCAAGTAAGGTTCCATACATTGTTTTCGAGTAGTAACCCGGAACAATGACTTCACATATAACATTGAGGGTCCAGAATGCTTGCTCCTCGGACTGGTAGATGAGTAATGCGGCCGTTACAATGTTCATTGCTTGGCAGTAGCCAACATCTGGGTTTTTCCAAGAGTAAGCAGTCAATACACGACGGAGTCTTTGGATTCCTTCTGGGTCCTGGTAGGCTGCATATTCAGGTAATGATCTGTTCAAGTCCTTTTCGATTTCCTCAATGGCTAGCGACTTCTTGTTTGCGTTTTCTTCGAGCACTTTAAGGTACTCGCTAGCATTGTCAATACGCAAGTACATAGAGCCACAGCACAATTCCCAGATTTCACCACGGAGTCTATTGGGCAATCCGACTCTCACTAAACGGTAGAACATGGGAGTTTTAACGATGGATAAGTTACGGCCATCGCTTCTGAACAAGTCGAACCACATCTTCATCTTGGATTTGTCTTTCAGTTCCTTCGGGTTACCCGGGAACTTGAATTGTAATCCCAACCCTCCTGGAGGTACTGAGTCGATCTTTTCAGAAGAGATCTTATTCTTAGCAAGCAAGTATTCCGAGTAGCACGATTGGATGAATGGTTGTAGATGTGAAATTTGCAGCAAGTTCTTCTTGAGAGTGATCTTGAGCGCTTGGGCAAAACGTTCACTTTCAGATCTTAAGCCAACAAGATACAAGGTAATTGCCAATTTGGAGTGGGTAGTTATTGTAAGAGCAAACCCATAATCCTTAGAAGGTAATCGTTCGACTTTTTTGATTGTAGATAAGTGAATGGCAAATTGACAATTCTTGCGGTCAAAGGCATCTCGGAACACAACAAACCTCTGAGTGAGGAATATCCGACCTTGAGGGAACGGTTGGTTCTTGTAAGCCTCCTTATTAAATTCAGACTTAATTCCAACCTCTGCTGCTGAAGCATACACTACAGTCTCCAGCTCAGGTAAATTATAATCCCGGCAAAACATTTGCAGCTTAGTGAGCCCCGTAGAATCCTTCTTATCCAACACTTGGTTAAGCGTTGAAACTGCCTTGTCCCTGAGTGCTTCAAAGAACGACATTTCTATATTGTTAGGATATCCTTTAGTAACTCAATTGAACTAATTCTTGATAGGTTGGTTTGGTCAATTTTGTTTATTCTTTTTCCTTAGCTAAAAAAAGACTCCCCTATGGTATTTTGCTTAGCCTTAATTGAGGCGATGTTTAGTTGAGGGAAATCGAGTATACTTGTAACATTTAGTGACAGTTATCTTTGTTCTTGGCTAGTATAATAGTTTCTATATCTTAAATATGATTAATAGTGTTTAAATGTTCTTTCTACTAGACTAACTATTCAACTCCTGGATGGATTTCAATTGCTACAACATGGCGATAACAGAAAAATTGTCAAACTCCGCGAATTAGCGCACCAAGATGGCACGAGTTTGTGAGTTTACGACAAGAAGGAATGAGTTTAATTAGGATTTGGTGGAGATGGGGTAATGATAGTATAGAAGTTACAGGATGTTTACATATGGTTTAATTTTCATATATTGTTATTGTTGTTGATGTTGTTGTTGATGTTGTTGTTGATGTTGTTGTTCATATTATTGTTGTTCATATTCTTGTAGTATATTCTTATTCTTGTACTAGTAATGTAAAGTTAATTTGAAGTGGATAAACTACAGTTCTCAAATGATCCTTTAACTTTGCGGTATATATAAGATTGACTACTTGTTCATACTAATTTGACTTAGAAAGGAACACGTATATGAATCAGTTGTATATTGAAAGGTTCTCTTTTAAATCAATGGAAAGTTCTACCTATTATTCAGTTAACTACTTGGATGTTCTTTTTTTATACCGCAAGTACATTCGTAACTAGTAGCTGAAGAATGGCCCAATAATTAATAGAATTACTCCCCTTGTATATATCAAGCTTCAAAGTATATTTATCTTAACTGATATTGTGAACTAACTTCTTCACTTCTTTCACTCTTTCTTATTTATCTAATTCCTTACATCATATATGCATCTACTTAACGATAAATCCTCTCATACACAAATCACTATAAACACTTTCATCAAATTATCTACACACTATACTACCTACTCAGGTACAGACTCAAAGTACTTGGGACTATTCAACGAACCTTCAGTAGGAACCCTAGTCAACGAAGAATCAGTTGACGATTTCTTAAGCGAAGAATCACTAGAAGTTCTATTCAAATGGGAACGTCTATGTGTAACATGATTCAAATGATGCGTCCTGGTGCTCTCTACATTCGTCTTAACAGAGTCTCGAGACCTTCCTTCCAGTTGCAAATCTTTCAAAGTCATGAAACTAGCATAGTCTGATATTTGTTTCAATGGTTCTGCAGTCGAACGGTGTTTCTTATGTATCTTCAACTTATTTCCCAAAATCTTACCACTATGCTGGAATATGATCTTAATCAAATCCTTCTTAATCCTGAGCATCAAATCCTCTCCAGACCACACCTTATTCTTATAATGTAAAGTTGGAATTTGAACACTAAGGTCATGTACATTTAACACGTTTAATCCTCCTGGAGCACTAAAACTGATAAACAACTTGAACTTCTCCACCTTCATGTCCACAATAGTTGTAAACTGTTTCGAACGGTTCATAATAATTGCTAAATCGTCTCCCTGCACATCTTTATGCCTTCTCGGCATGAAAAGTGGCTTGGAACTCTTAGATCCATTACTACTCTTTGATCCACTGCTACTCTTGGAATCCTTGGTGCTCTTAGTTCCCTTGGAACCCTTGGAGTCTTTAGATTGTTTGGAGTCCTTAGAACTCTTTGAATCCTTGGAATCCTTAGAACTCTTAGTATCTCCAGAATCTCCTGTCTCCTTTGAGTCAGTAACTGATGACATCGACTCAGACTTAGGAACAGAGGAATGGGAACTTGTCAGGTATAATGAGGATGCTTCACTGCTGTCTGCGCTGTCTTTCCTTCTGTGCAATATCATTCTGAAAGGATTCTTTTGCTTAAGAGACAACGGTAACAGATGCTTCTCAACTTCAACATTATCAAACAGTTCAGTACCATCAACAGGAGACTCAGGTTCAATCTCTATCTCCTCCTCTTCAGAATTGGGGAATATGAAACTCGTCAACTTCTTAGCCGTCGCGTAATCAAGAGCCACCTTTAATGGCTCAGCACTTACCAACGCTTCTTCCATAATACGAATACCTCCAATCGGGTCTAAGGTCCTCCACAGCATCTTGAGGATTGGTTTTTCTGTTTTACCAGCAGTTTTCTTATGTTCTTGTCCACCCTCTAAATATGGACCAAGCATTTCTGGGAAAATAGCCTTTTCTTGCAAATTGAACCCTTGAATCATTGCCACCAGAACTTCATTGTACGTTGAACCATCCATTGCCGCAATACGAGAGAATTTCGCCTTTGCCATAGCAAAATCGACAATAGGCTCACGATTGTTGTCTTCCAAAATGTGCCAGATTATCTGATCAGACATAATACTCCAGAATTGAGATTCATGCTTGTGTTGATTGTTTTTGGCACTACGTAACAGAACACCGCGCATCAAGATATCTAATTCAAGATCCTTCTTACGACCTTCAAATTCTAGGTTCTTCAAGAAACTGCTCTCTTCAATAGTAAGCTCACCAGTGTGATTCAACAGCAACGAAAGATGCTTGAAATATCTGATAGTGTCCTGAAGTTCAGAAACTCTTAAGTCTAATCCATCAAAGTCACTAGAATCGGAGAGAGAAACAATCTTGTAGAGTCGTTCCATGTCCTCTTCTCTCCTTGTTTTCGTATGCACTAATAAGTCAGTGACTACATGGTATAACGTAGCGTACTGCCTTGAAGTGGTGTTCACGACGATCTTGGCTAAATGCACTATGATTTTATCACCATGGTGCGTTGGTTTCTTTTCTGAGAATAACATATTAGGCTTCTTGTAAACAAATGCCATTGAGTTTCTCTCTGCAACCAATTGATCTTGAGCCCAAGAACTATCATACCACACTTCATACTCAACCCATGGCGGCCAGTTGGCATCACCTCCATCTAGTACGGCTCCGTACTGTAAGTCTGGGTGAACATACTTCGCTTCGTCACGCTGGAAAACAAAGACATGGGAATCTCTAAACAAAACACCATATCTTGACTCAATCAAACCTGACACTTGAACTGATTCACTGACAATCTCATTTAATCCTGGAATGGTTACAGATAGTATTTGCATCTCCAAATCTCTTGAAGTTATTAACATACAGGTGTCAGGCTCCTTAGTAGTTGTAAGTTGAATTTGAGGATGCACTAATTTGATCAAGTAGTTAGGGCAACATTCTTCATCCGCTTCAGTAGTGCAAAGCTCATCTTCAAATTTATCAACAACGTCTTCACGACTGTTGAACTCGGTGAAGAAGTTTTCTCTCAAGTGAGCTCTCTCTTCTTCATTATCAGTACTTGCGTTGATAACTGACTCTACTAAATCAACAGCTTTCCGAGTCATAAAGTGTACGTGCGATCTTCTTTCACCAACCTTCTGTATATATGTTAAGAACATGTCTCGCAAGATATTGTCCCACTTCAACTGTAAGTTATGTATAATGAACCTATTGTGGAAGCTAGTGGACTCGGATTCGTTTTCGCGAGCTTCCTTCATCTCTTTCACAGATCTGTGACTGGAGTAAGCAGATAACGATTTTGAATAAAGCTTTTCTTCAGCATTAACGCTTGAAACAACAGAACTAGCGCACAGAATATCACTTCCAACCATGTTCTCCCAAATTGACTCAACGACTTCCAACTTCTTTTCTTCAAGTTTGATACTTTGATGGAGTTGTGCAGCAACTTTAGGATTTGCAGTTTCCAAAAGCTTTTTGTTGTGTTCTATCTCCTTTTCAATTGTCAAGATTCTCTTCTTTAAGAACGTTGTTTGCTTCTCCTCTGGTGCAACTGTATGGAATTTATAGTGTCCAAACTTTTCAAATCCAAATGGGTATTTTCCATCCTTGTGGAGGTTAAATTCACGTATATAGCTAAAGCTAGGCAGGAAACAGAATGGAGAAATCGTCAAAATTGGGTTCGAAGAAAGGACCTCTCTGAATTCTAGTTCCAGGAAATCTTCCAAGTCAATCCATGAGAAATCTTCACCATAAACTGCCTTCGTGTTGATCCAGTTACCGAAAACACCTGTATCGTCAGCTGTTTCAGCATCAAGTTCTTCCAATTTAACCTCATTGGCTCCTGTTTCAAGGTTAGCCATTAAGGTTCCCAATGGGCATTTATCTTGGAATACCGCGTTGACAAGTCTCAAGTCGAAATCATCAACGTTAACTTCCGCTTGGTTCATCTTAAGATGATAAACTTGGTTATGGATTCCTAAAGCCTCATTAATATAAGTGACAAACTCTTTACGTTGCCTCAAAAATATTTCACACTTCTTGAACTTCCCCTTAAGGCCTGTAAAAGCAACTCTATAGAGGCCATTAACCTTTTGTTCAGTATTATGAATGTACATGTGTGATATCAAAAGTGGTTCAAAAACAAGCAAGTATTTCATTGTGAACAAGTGTGCACCTGTGGTTATCAGACCCTTCTTAGACAGAGTGTTGAAAAGCTTTCCTTGTCTTATTGGAAGACTCACACCATCAAGTAAGTTGTCCCACCAGTCAAAGAAATAGCTGAAAATTAACGGAGTAAGGTACGCAGCATTGTAGGCATCACCTCTTTCTGATTTGGATATAACAGACATTTGCATATGAACATAATCACTTCTAAATCCTTCGTATGAGTCAGGGTGCCAATCAAAACCTGGGTTTGTAACAACAATATCCCAATGGTTTTTGAAGTCAGTTACACGCTCCTCTTTATCACTGAGTCCTCTATTCATGTATTTGTTTCTTTCAAACTGCATTCCGAACAACCAAATAACCCTTTCAGAAGACGATAATTTGATAACATGCTTCTGGAATTTCTTAGAGTCAAATTCGGTACTATTACTTATTCCATGTTCATCATCATAGAACATAGCCCAAGCGCTTCTTTCACTGTTAGAGTAGTTAGGAACTGCAAGAACGAATGAATCACTTTCCAATCTAAGAACTTCTTTACTAGACCCTGTCTCATTAATGCCAATATGTACATTATTCTTCCAGGAGAAAACGAACCCAGCAGCTTTTCCTAAAGTATTGTAAGGATTGAGGGAGCTCTTAATTTGCAAGCACAATTCGTTGGGGATATCCAATGATGCGTGACCATGGCAAAGTAAAGCAATTTTATCCCACCATCCTATTGGGCTGTCATCGACTTCAGGTTTAGTGAAATTGTCAAATGCTGCAGACATCGCCAGTATTGTAGGTTGATAAGATTTATTCCAACAAATAGTACAAGCACGATCTGTGTCCAATTTACCCTTAACTATACCAGTGAACTTAACGGGTGTTAAAGTTCTAGGTATATGGACCGAGTAGAAGCTATCCAGGATCTCTTCCAGTTTAATTGCTGGTGAGAAAGGAACAAATATGTATCTCATTTCTTCTTTCCTAGTTACCAACTTCTCATTAATAACCACATCACCAGTAAGTTCAAAGGTTTTAATGTTCGGGTCACTATTTTTTGGAAATGAGATAAAAGGTAAAGGAAAGTCTCTGAGCATCATTGTCAATGAACGACTTCTAATTTCAAAGTGCAATGGAACTAATATCGAGTACGTCAATTCTGGTTGACCGCTATGTTCGTATAGAAATTTATCAACATCTGGGAAATCAGCAGCTTTAACCAAAATATCCAAATCTCTGAAGTTTCCTAAAAGTAAGCTTGGTCCCTCAGCATATTTCAATATGTTAAACTTGTTTCTAACCACGGGTTTGATTTCATCAATTCCCCATATTCTGTCGAATCTTTTCCTCCAATGCTCAACTCTTGTAGAGTTGAAAATTTTGAACTTACGAATCCAAGAAGCTCCAAAATTTTGGTGAAGCCTATCTCTTGCTTCAGAAATCAATTCTTCAGCGTCTTCGTAGCTCAATTCATTCTGGAGGATATCACTTCCAGACGTGGAGGTTGACATTGGTTGGCTTGAAGAATTCTTAGACTTCTTCGAGTTGAGTACATTGAATAACGATGTAGGTGTCAGTGGTTTACTTGGTTCACACAAGTCTTTGAATATCTTACAGGGTTTAGGTTCTTTTTGTATAGCGGCTGTAGTTTGATACGAATGTTTCGTTTTCGTGGCTGATGGGGTTGTGCTCGATAATTCAATTTGATCTTCAATATTTGGACTGGCTGCCAGTCTAATGCTGGCTGCCTCATCCTCAAAGTGTTTCATTTTTGCTAGACGAATTTTTTGCTCTATTGCACCCAACTCGTAAATCATCATCAATTCAGCTTCAAATGGATCATTTTCAAGTGAAATACCAAAACTATCGGTTTTCAATCGGATCTCAGGCAATAAAATAGCAGGTTTTGCCAGAGGCCAGATCTTGTCGAAAACAAACTTAGAGTCGTTAAAGTAGTTGAAGTTATGTTTTATCTGTGCGATAGCCTTTCCAAAAGTAATGGCATTGTCAATAACGGTATAGAACAAGAATTGATGTGGGATGTTGAGTCTGATAAAGTTCGCATTGACGTAGAACTTAGATTGTTCAATAAGCTTCTGTAATGTTAACTCAACAGTAGGTTTGTCTATCACCAATAATCTGGTCCAAAGTTTGGTTGCTGGATGTATCACGTACAAACGGATATATTTTCCACGTCCCTTTTGATTTATCATAGCATCACAAATGTTCAAGTCATCAACCTCCAACATAATATCAGTAGTGTTAGGTAAACGTATAACTAAAGTTGCTGATTCGATAATTGCACTCAAGTTGAGTTTCTTTTTAACACCATCTAGTTTCTGCATTTCGCGGCGATTAACCTTCTTGGTTTCGGGAGCAAATGAGTGCAACAAAGTAAGCGCATACATAACACACCAAACAAAGAAGATGTCAATTCTTCCATCAATTTCTGGTATAGATAAGAACATTCTGTTAATATCTAATTCACTTGAATCCCTCGGATTACGGTTTTTTAATAATATATCCAGGATTTTCAAAATCTTCCTGACCTTTTTGTAGTCATCGCTCATGCTTCCAACTATGTCTGAGTCTTCTTCTTCTGCATTCGATTCGACTGAAAAATCGGATAGTATACTTGATTCATCGGATTCATCATCTGATCCTCTTTGGTTTCTTGACTTCAAGCACACATACTGATCAAAGTCTTCGACAAACTCTGACTTGCACTCGCTAACAGTGTAACAAGCTAAGTTCTTTACAAAGAGCCCTACCGAATTCTTGCGGCGCTTATAAGCGAAATCTATGGTTGTTAATCTAACACATACGCCTCTCTTGAAGTCGCTCAAGTCGACTTCCAGTTGAGTTTCTTCATCAAACACCTTTTGACTTGGAAGTCCGTCCTTACATATGATGTCTGCTTCTATCAGAGCAATATTGAACTTGACGGTTGATATAAACTCTGGAAGGATCTCAAATAACTGAATATAAGGATCAGCGTCGGCTTCAGCTGCTGCTTTTTGTTTGGCTAACTGAGCAGCCTTGAATTCCTCACATTGATTTTTCAATTCCTCGTTTTCAAGTCTCTGCTTCTTCAAGAATTCGAATCTTTCGTTGAATCGTTTGTTTCTGCTATTAGATAGCTTGCCCATAATAATGAAGAACACATTATTCACAGATCTCGCTTTAATTGTCTTAGATGATAGTTGCAACGAAATTCTCTTTTCCAACACATTGTAAGACAAAAGTAATGACATCTTCGGTATCACCAATGTATTACCTAAAGCATCAAATTTGAGTGCTCTTACTTTAGCGAAGACATGCACCTTGAACTTTTTCTTCTTGGTCAAACTACCAAAGTCTCGTGTATAGAATCTGTGCGCAAACGACAGTGCTGTACAGGAAACTATGTAGTTCAGCTTTGCCCCTCTAGTAAAAAGTTTAGGATCAGATCCTAATTGTGGTAAATGAATCTTTAATACCAAATCCACTGCAGTGATTCTTGATGAAAACACTTTAAGTTTGTTGAGGATGGTGAGAGGGTCAAATAAAAGGTCTTCACGGCGATTCTTCTCTGTTTTCATGTACGGAGTTGTATACTTCACAGAGCGCTGCATAGCTTCGATTTGATCGTAATAAATATGAACGGTTGGGTTTGCAATAACAGACTTCAACATCCAGTTGATGTTATCACTATTTTCATCCGTGTGGTTAGCATTGCCAGTCAATAAGTCGATCACTGCTCCAGCAAAACTTTTTGGGTCAGTGGTGGTTTTAAGAGATGCATTTGGTAAGACAAATAATCTGAATTCTTTGTTTAACAAGCGTACTGCAGTCAAAACCATGTAAAATCCCAAAGGATTAGTTTCGGACTCCTCCTCCTTCATTAATTTGGTAACCATATTGGTAACCAAGAGCTCATTTTCGCCCTTTATAATCTTCACATCTTCCAAACTTAAGGTTATTAATTCAGCAAGTGAGAATATATCTTTGAGGTAAGGCTGGAAAGCCTTGAATTTCTTTACCAAGTCGTTTGTTGTCTCTTCTTTCGATTTAGGTGGTTTGAGAGGTGTTGGAGTTTCCGAAGGTTTTTCATCTAAGAATTTGCACAATGGTATGGTCAATCCAGACACTGAGCAAGACGTTACGAATTTTCTCAAGTTCATATAAACCAGGTCCTTGTCTCCAACACGCACCTGTAACACTATATCAAAGCCAAAAGCGAATTCGACATTGGTAAATAAAATAGTGTCTTCACTTTCCGATTGATCTTCGATATGAGCTTGTAATATGGTAAGAGTGAACTTGGAGTTCCCACTTTCATTAACATTCCCCTTGACTTTAAAGTATTCAACGAAAAGTTTCAAGTTTGATTTCCATTCAGAGTGTTGCACACTTACCAGGACAAAGTGAATACTGAATTTGTTTAAAAGACGATAGTAGACCATTAAATCATACACTCGTTTAGGTATTTTGAAGGAAATCAATTCCAATATCGATTTCAACTCATGTTTAACCTCTTCCTTGGTCGTAGGAATTATCTTTTTGTCAGCGGCACCTTCTGGTGACCCTTTAAGTAAGACTTGAACATTAAAGATCTCGAATCGAAAGAACTTCAACAGATGGTCGGTCCCTCTGGAAAAGTTGAACCTAAGTTTCACAGTCCCCACCTGGATCACTGCCCCAGGTAAGGTAACTTTCAAGTGGCAAAGTGAAAACCAACCTATGGATTTCACTGAAATATGTGGTATCCTATTGATTAATAGTATAATACCAACATAAACTAGAGCAATCGCTCCCAAAATCAAATAATAGTTAGGCATCCCCACTTTATCAACACAATTCCTTCTTAATTCGATCTGTAGTTCAAAGTAATTGCCCCCCTTAACTATTGCTCTTCACTCAATTTAATTTGAAATTTCTGTGGGTGCACAGAAATTCCTTTATCAGCAAAATTTTGGAGGGTGAACTTTTGTGACCTCACAATAGAAAGAAGGTTTCCGGACAATCCGAGAGGCGATAGTAGCGGTTGGAATAGGTGGGTGTTGCTGGTTGGTGTGGTAGGTGGCTTGTGAGAGTAGCTACTGGTATTGCGTGTAGCGTAGAGTTTCGTGTAAGATGATGTTGTGTCAGCTTACCTTGAGTGGAAAATACGGCTTAGCTTTTGGGCTTTCATTTATATACTTATTGTGGGG
This sequence comes from Kodamaea hsintzibuensis (nom. inval.), assembly GCA_030568835.1. NCBI lineage: Eukaryota > Fungi > Ascomycota > Pichiomycetes > Serinales > Debaryomycetaceae > Kodamaea > Kodamaea hsintzibuensis (nom. inval.). The sequence continues at coordinate 433,397 of JAJMJA010000006.1, forward strand.
AGATGATCCTTTGCTTAGAATTTACGAGTCTTCTAGAAGGAGTGATAATCTCAAGTTACGGGAGCCGGCTTCAATTTCGGAAGACAGAATAAGATGAAGGAGTTACAAATTAGAGGTGGATATAATGGATACTAATTGATGAACTTGAAGGTTATTGATTACGGTTGCTTATCATCAGCTTAAAATGTAGTGTTAACATGTTATTTCTAAAGAATGTTCACTTCGTATTTAGATTCGCTTTAGATTGTTCATGTAACAAAAAAGATAACGGATTTGAGGGTCCTAAATCACAAACGAGCACTTTTGATATTTACTTTGAATTATCTCCTGAGTTACTTATCGTTGATATTCTTCATTTTAATTGTTATGATGATATTTAGATTACATTACTACGAAATTACAAAGCCTGTTAAGTGTATTGTTACTGTTTCATTTATTCTTTTTGAATTAAAATCTTAATTCTTTTGTTATCTGCTTAAGTCTAAAAAAAAGAGATCAAATCTGTGGTTTATTGTGGTTGATTATTGTGGCAAGTATTGGTTGGTTGTTGGATTGAGTTAATCTTTTATTCAATATTGTTTGGCTTACTTGTACTTATAAGGCTTCAATTGTCAATGTGATGCTTCCTCCTTACAGTTACGGATGTATGATTTCTATTTAACTAAGGGATGAAATTGTTGAAAGGTTAAAAGGTTTTGTGCTCATTTAATCTCTAACTTTCAAGTGAATAATTACAAAGTTTTTGTTAAAAATCAGTGAATATTTGAAAAATTTACCTACTCTTTTTAAGAATGTTTATTAGCTCATTTTGCTTAACTTAATTTTGAATTAAGTAATAATATTCTTAGAGTATTGGCACTTGGAGAATGGATTGGTTGATTTTCTAAACTTTCCCAACTCCTAGAACCATAATTAACAAGCTACAAAAGTTGTATGTTAAAGATTTGAAGAAGTCAACAGGGTAGAGAAAACGTTATATATAGCTAAACTTTTATTACAGTCTCAAATTCATGAAATACTCCACTAATCCACCTCAAACCACATGAATTTTAAACAAATGTGGAGTGATTGTCAGATGAATTGGAAAACTATATCTCCCCACTTTCATTCACTGCTACTACTGTCAGCCCCAATCCCAGACTCACACCCTTACCCTTCTAAGTAAAGAGTATATCCGCTAACAATTGCCATCATCCAGCCTGAACCCTTTGTCTCTCTTGCAACCGGCAACCTTTACCCATTGGTTTTGTGGTACAACTACAAACTGGGGAATTATATTAACGGCCGTCAATATCTCTAAACAGTAAGGGTGCATATTTCTCGATGTCAACTTTCATCCAGGCTCAGCTTCTTACCTCCATGTCTTGTGTCTTCTGTCCTAAGATGAACTACTATAGAGCACTAGGAGATACGTTTGGTTGGTAGAACTGATGGCTCTTTACAATTCCAGACTTTGCATCTCGTTAGCTTTTTTTAGTTATGCATAAGAAACGCATCATTTTAAATTTTGACACATTCAACGGAAACTTCTTAACCTCTCGGTGATAACTTTAGTGAAAGGAAAGACCCCCTAATTAAAAATAAGCCCTAGATTTGTTTCCTAATAGAGTTACCAAAATTTCAATCAAAACTCCTAACCAAGGCAATGGCTTGACAGACTTCAAGTGAATTGGGTAAGTAAACAGGATGCTGAATTGTACTGTATTAGCAGTCCTTTAAAAATGTATATAAGCTAGAGTTATTCACTCAAGTATTCAATTATTTGTATTCAGACTCAACAATACCCAAAAACAATGAAGTTCACAGTCGCTATAACTGCTTTAATTTCTACTTTAGCTGCAACTACTTTTGCTGCACCTCCAGATGTTGGTTTCGTTGATGACTACAGTTTAACGTCTAGAGATGTAATGGAGATTAGATCTATAATCACAGCTCTTGATGAACACAAAAGAAACACAGAGGAATTGGGTGATTTCGGAATTAGTAAGAGAGACGTCCCAGTTGTCACAAGTCTCTTGACTCTTATCAACGACACTGGATTAGCCCCCAAGATTATTGAAGGCATTATTGATGATCCTAAAATGTCTAATGAGACTAGTGAGCTCATTATATCCGTCTTGAAGTCAGGTAAGCTCAACCTCACCACCTTGTTGAAGTCTTTGATTGACTCTGGCCTCGCTTCTAGTGTCATTGAAGATATTATTAACAACTGTAGCTTTTACAATGAGATTTACAAGATAGTCTTGAATGTCATTAGTAATTTGGGTCAAGTCATTGAGAATATTCTCAATGGTAGGAACCCATTTAATAAAAAGAGAGAAGCCGAACTTGTTCTTTTCAGATTGGAATCAAGAAGACTTGCTGCTGAATACGCCAACAACAGAGTCCGTTCTCTATCAACTGTTAATCAAGTTAAAAGAGATGATACAGGTGATGTTCTCACTTCATTGATGGAATCTTTAAAGCAGTCCGGGTTAGTTGACCAAGTGGTTGACGCGTTAGTTACAGACCCCAACTTTTACTACTGGGGTGCCAACTTGATAGTGAGTATTCTTAGAACTGGTGCTATAACTATTCCCCAGCTTCTTGATGCAATTTTCAACTCAGGACTCATCCCCTTCATTATCCTGGAGTTCTTGAACGTTAAGAATTTAAGTGATGTTATTGTCAATGGATTGGCAACTGTATTTCACCAGTGTAACGGTCAATCTGTGACTACATTGTCTGCAACCACCACGATTACAACTTCATCAGTCCCAGCTCTTACTGCTACAACTACTGCAGCAAACACTGTGATCCCAGAAACTCTTCCACATTCTTTGATTCCAACTGGTATTCAAGTTACTGGTGCTTGCAAGAAGAGAAGAAGAAGATCTCACTAGTTCCAAACAACAGATAACTGTTTTTACGAATGTAATGTACCAAACCCGTCTTTTTATTTCAACTATACCTCCACAACATCTACTCGAAGGGATTCCATTTCAAATTTAATATATCCAAAAACCAATTCTTAGCCCATTCCGTTATTAGCTTTCTATTTTTATTCTTCGCTAAAGAATAGCATTTATGAAGCTCTCAGAAGTTGTGGAAAGACGTCATAGATACTTTTTTGGAGTGTCGTCGACCGACTGTTTCCTCCATACTGGGCATTTAAGAATACCGTACATATGAATTTCTCATCTCCTATTATTTCGGTGCAATCTATATTGCTATTGTTGGAATCTAGAGTGATGGTGTTACGTATATCGATTACTTTTTTAAAAAAATAAAATTAACTGTTTATGAGATAAAAGATTCATGTAGAAACTGTCATGTTGGCATGTGTTATGTAGAGTGAAAGAATTTATTCTTATGGTTCTCGAATCTAAAAATATTTAGAAGTTGCAGCCATTCTCATGCACTTCCCAATTAAGCAAGTGCTTTTGGATCTTCCTCTACAGTAGATATGAAGAACAATGTAGGTTTTTTTTAAATAAATCTGTCTTGATAAATACAGGTAGATTGAGCTTATTAACGTTGAGTATAAGACATATATTCAGATTCAATACAGAAACTATGATATACCCACTTTGTTTTATTATCGCTAATTTGAGAAATTATCTGGTAAAAACCAGGTCTACGATAACTTTAAAAAGTATTCAACATAAAACCTATAACGTCATAATATGAATAACAGATATATTGACTCTTCTTAGTCCTCAATATAGTTGCTATTCCAATTAGACGTACCCCACTAGCTATCACATTTACTCCAAATCGTCCTTCATACTCACGTGCATCTCATATATCAACGCGTAAAAAAAACAACAAATCAGCCGAACCAAGTCAACTAATCATAAATGCCAGGGTAAGTTTAATTGCAGATTGGAAGTAAAAAATACAGAGATACTAACTAAAGTAGGGAGACAATAACGCTCCAAGTTGGACAATGTGGTAATCAGGTTGGTTTACAGTACTGGAACCAACTTGCAACAGAACATGGGATCTCTCCAGATGGGACCCAATTACCATATCCCAATACACACACGCATTTCCAATCGAGCGCGGACACACAGCACCAGCAACCAGATAGACAGGATAGACCCGAACTATTTTTCACGTTGAGCGAGCTGAATAAGTATACACCAAGGGCAGTACTTGTAGACCTTGAACCTTCAGTGATAACTAAATGTACCAATTCATTACCAATGTTCAATCCCAGAAATGTCCACCTTAGTGAACAAGGATCAGGAGCAGCTAATAATTGGCAACAAGGATACTCATATGGTGTACAGAACCAAGAAGAATTGCTCAATTTGATTGATCGTGAGGTAGATAAATGTGAAAATGTTTCCAACTTCCAATTATTCCACAGTGTTGCGGGTGGTACAGGAGCAGGTGTAGGATCCTTATTATTGGAGTTGTTGAGTGACCGGTTTGGGTCGAAGAAGTTAGTCAACACGTTTCTGGTGTTTCCATCCAATGAGAAGACATCGGACGTTGTTGTTCAGCCTTACAACACAGTGCTTACATTAAAGAGATTGATAGATTTTAGTGATAGTACTGTTGTTTTTCACAATGATGCGTTGAACAGCATTGAAAACCTACATTTCAACAATGGTTCTCACAGTAAGGACGAGAAAGCTGCATTTGAAGGAGCCAATAAGTTGATTTCATACGTCACAGCAAGTATTTCAAATCCGTTAAGATACCCAAACTACATGTACTCATCACACGAATCGATATACTCGACCTTGATACCAACTTCAGACTTGAAGTTCTTGAGTGTATCCATTGCACCATTCACGCTGCAAATCTCAAAACAAAACTATACAAACGAATACGAGATGATCTTGGAGTTATTGAGCGATCGATATAAAATGAATAGAGTCACCGAACCCATAAAGTACATTTCAGTGTTAAACTATCTCATAGGTAACAACCTCAACCAAGAAGAAGTGAGAAAAGGATTAATCAAAGCACAACAAAGATTGGAATTTGTCAGTTGGTCACCATCACTGATCCAAATCGTAAACGGTAAAAAATCCCCATTCACCCAAAAAGACAAAACCAAAGAACTCAATGGTATCCAATTGTCAAACAACACTTCGATAGTCCAAGTCTTCAGTAAAATCCTTAAACAGTATGATCTTTTGGCTAATAGGAAAGCTTACATAAACTCTTACACAGAATCAAATGATAGCGCCCAAAGGGATAGGGTAATGGACATGTTCAACGAGTGCCGTGAATCAGTTGCCAGTGTGGTGGAAGAGTACAAAGCGTGCCAAAGCCTAAGTTACTTGGAAGACGAAATTTTAGAGGATGATGAAGTTATGTAATTTTATAATGGTATATATGCCACAATTTATTAATAATCAATAATCCGATTGCATGTATACACTAACATATTAAATGAACCACATTAAAGTTGTGGAGCGCGGACTCGGGTATAAAGTGAAAGGGCCCGTGATTTCGATCAAGTATAAATGTCGATCAAAATCCTCCTTATCAGTTAATCGAATTATCATTTCTAAGCATGTCGCATTTAGTATCTAGTAGAGCTGCATCCAGAACATTCAGCCATTTCTCTCTGTCGGAAACAGAGGGAGCACCAGAAGGGTTCAAGCCACATCCAAAATTGTTACCGTTGCATTGGGGTTTACCTAACAATGGTTTCTTCCCTATTGAATCAATTGATGTCAATTTGGTTCAGGAACCTTTTGAACACTTGAAAGTATCTGAAGATACTACGCCGGCCGTAGTTAAAGATGGGGGTGAGAATAAGGTGTCCATTCCTAGATTCGCCAAGACCAAGGACTTGATCGGGGTCTCGGATGGGTTACAGTACTCTGCTCTTGAAGGTACTCCTCAATTGTTAGCCTTCACCAATGAGTTTGTCAAGAGAGTCCATAAACCAGGTTATGAAGACTGGGAAACTATCATCACTAATGGTGCAGGAGATGGTATCAACAAGGCAACAGACGCGTTCTTAGATAAGGACGACGTGATCTTGACTGAAGAATTTACTTTTGTTCCAGTCTTGAACAACATTAAAAATGCTGGTGGTATTGCCGTGCCAATTAAGGTTAACCTCACTAATGGAAGTGACGGACTTGACTTGGAATATTTGACGAACCTTTTGGAAAACTGGGAAACCTTGAAACCTGGTTTCAGAAAACCAAAGGCATTGTATACAATTGCAAGTGGTCAAAATCCTACTGGGTTGTCTCAATCGCTCGCTTTCCGTAAGAAGGTTTATGCATTGGCAGTTAAATATGATTTTGCAATCATCGAAGACAACCCTTACGGGTACTTGGTTTTACCAGAATACCAAAACCCAGACTTACCAATTCAAAAGGTGAACGGAATCGAGGATTTTATTGATAATCACATAATTCCTTCCTACACTAGTATCGATACTGATGGTAGAGTCCTCAGAATTGAGACATTCTCAAAGTTATTTGCTCCAGGTTTGAGATTGGGATTCCTTGTTGGACACAAGGATGTCATCAAGGCCGTTAAAAATTACTCAACTTTCAGCAGAGGATCTTCTGGTACTTCGCAGGCAATTGTGCAAAATGTCATCTCTCAAAAGTTTGGAGGTGTAGACGGTTGGTTGGAGTGGATCTTGAAATTGAGAGACGCTTACTCTCACAGAAGAAACGTATTGTTCCATACAATCTTTGAGTCAAAGGCGTATGAGAAGAAATACCTCGATTTAATAGATCCAAAAGCTGGTATGTTCGCTGCCCTTGTTCTTAAGTTCCCAGAGGGTACAAATATCGTGGAAAAGCTTGCGTTAATCAACTGGAAGTTTTTGGAGTACGGTGTTGGAGTTGTACCTGGAATTAACATGTCAATTGACAAGGAATTCAGTAAGGATTCTGCAAACTTCCTCAGATTAACTTTTGGACCATCCAACAATGATGAGGAAATCGTTGAAGCAGCTACAAGATTGAGTAATGCTGTTTACGACTTCTTTGAAAAAGGATTGGAGTTTTAGATAGTTAGATGTACTTTTCAAGAATGAAAAATTAGAAAATGTTATGATCCATTTGATTTAGGTGTAGTGTAGGCCTTTTTGATTTATATAGTGACGAATACGAATATATTGAAGAATTATCCAAAGGTTCTCTATTAAGAAAAAAGGAGAGTCATAAATGTCTGAAGGCTTAGATCAGTTAAAGGAAGACAGCGCCAGCCACAGCTACTGTAAGCAGTGTCCAAGAAATAGATGCTCCAAGAAGTCCCTTTGATGAGGCATTCAGCACAGTTTTGTTTAACAAGCCGGTAGAATTCAAAGTGTTTGACTTAAGATAAAGATCACTTTGGTTATGAATTGACCTATTAGACTCAGAAACATGCGTGATGTTGGCGCACGCTAACCTGTTATCATTGCTGTCATGAATCACAATAGAACGATTTCCAATAAATGCTGGATTGTTGGAATTCAAAGACAAGAATCTTTCAAGGTAGGCAGTATGGAACTCAGGACCAATTAACAGACCGTGCTTACCAGCCAAATCACCAGCTTCTTTCTCACCATCAGTTGAATTTTTGGAGTCTATACTGCTGGCTGCAATTCCATTGTACACGTTTAAATGTCCTAATGTTGCAGTACAGTTTCCGTCTGAAGGCACAGGATTAACATGAACATGATAAGGAAATGCATTTTCCGGTGTCTCTGGTAATCCTTTGATATCAACCTGAACCCAAAGAGAACCTTTGTGAGTTTGTGAAAACCTCACTGTGCCTTCAATAAAGGAATCTACATTAGGCGTGAGTATTGCTTCATAAACCAAGTTTTGGGAAGCATCCAGAACAATTGGAGCACCAATGGAAGAAACCAAAGTGGCTAAAGTTGTCAACGAGACCACCTTTTTAGTCTGCATTGTATATTGAAATGAAAATTAATAATAGTAGTTTCAATTTTTTATCTGTGTTGCAATTGTGCAACCTCTTGTTTTGGATTTTTTTTGCAGCAATCGTTTTTGGAAACGACTTTTGTGAACCATCATTAGTGATTTCAAGTAATAGATTCAAGTACAAATACTTCAAAAATGGTTTCTCTTCTAGGTTGTGTTGAGATTAGAATAGACTAGAAGATGATTGAAAGTTGTTCCTAGATTCTAATGTTCGATATTGAAAGCATATCAATGATTGCTTCTCAAAGTTTGAGATAATTTCTAATTCAATGTAGATTGATCTGATATCAAAACAAGTAATTTTAATACTTATCTCTCTCTTTGTGTTTAACACCTGTCACTTCACTCAGCCCCTAACCTATTCTCTCAACTCCTAGCCAATTGACCACAATTACATCATTCAAAGTGTCAAATAAGTGTCGCACTCCTGTCGCAAATCGATCATGTTTTTGTTTTGTCGCACCCTACACGCCCCTGAATACACGAACAGCATCAAAATTTAGTGACAGTTGTACATCCATACAAACCGCAACATGTCGTTCAACTTTGCTAACTTCACCAAAGACTTGAAGAGCTTCAGTGACAAGGTCACCGACGACTTCAACAATGAGTTTCTTCCATTGGCTCAGAGAACATCTCGGATGGTCCAAGAAAAAATCGGTAAGGTAAATGTGGAGGACATCAGTCAGTTACCTTCAGAGTATGTAGAGTTAGCAGAGAAGTGTAACAAGATTGAGGGGTTATACAAGAATGTTTTGAAGATCACTTCAACTTATGAGAGTGAAGGGTATGATTATCCTTCAAATTTGCAAGAGTCATTCACTGAGTTCGGTAAGACGATTTCAAGCAGAGTGGCGACTTTAAGCAAGGCAACCACCCCAGCAGAAGCACAGGCCGCATTAGTGAACCCTAGTGCTAGTGATTTCAAACCTCCAAAGACATTGTACCATGCTTTATCTAGAGCAACTGATGCATCAAACTTAGGTTTACTGGAAAGTACACAAGACCCACTAGTGAAAGGGTTGGACTTGTACCTGTCCAACTTGAACAAGATTGCCAATGCCAGATTGGGCCAAGATCAGTTGATCAAGTCCAAATTTAACAAGCCATTGCAAACTACATTGCGCCTGTTAATCTCACAAAGCAACAACATTCAAAAGAAGGTGGAACAGAAGAGAATCGACTACGACTTGGCTAGATTAAACTTGGCCAACTGCACAAACACAGCCAAAGAACCTCAATTGAGAGTCTTGATGGAAAACGCAGAAGACGAATTTGCTAACACTGTAGAAGACGCAATCAGCATCATGCAAAACGTGTTGGAGAATGCTAAACCATTGGAAGAGTTTTTGGAATTGACAAAGGCACAGTTAGCCTACCACAAATTGGCTTCGGAATTATTAGGTTCAATGGTTGGTGACTTTGAGAACTTGATAGAAGAGAATGCAAGAGCAAACATAAGCACAAGCAGAGAGTCTGGTGATTTTGAGATCTAATATATATGAAATGGAAGAAGTGAAATGTTAATAAATAGTATGTACAAACTCTATTGAAGTTTTAAATGTTCTAATCTTTGGTCAATGGCCGAACCTTCACTATCTTGGTCAGGGTTTCCTTCTAAAAGTCTAGCATGTACACTCTGCAATGCTTTTAAAGTATCTTTTTCACTGATAACAGCAGATATGTTGATTTCATTGGATCCTTGTGAGATCATCTCTATATTTATACGTTCATCTGCAAGAACCTTGAACATATTTCCAGCAATACCAATAAAGTTCACCATCTGTTTTCCAACAAGGGAAACAATAGCCATTTTGCGTGTGACGTCTACTGTACCGATCTTACGGAGTTCACGTAAAGCGTTCTTCAAGTGAGTCTCTTGGTCTTGTACCACCGACAAGGCCATGGAAACATGCACTTGGGATGTGGAGATCAAATCCACAATCAACTTGTAACTGTCCAAGGTGTTGAAAATATGAGCCAAGAAGCCGTGAGATAATGTGTCCTTATTGGAGTGGATGTTAATGACGACGATTTCTTGCTTAGCAGTGATAGCTGTAGCAGAACGTTGCTTGTTTAAACTTAAATAACGAGCAGAAACCGTTTCTAATGCTGCAGGTGGATGTGGGGGTGTTTCTTCTCCCCTACGACCAACATTATCAGGGTAAATGATAGTACCTTTACCATTTGGATTCACAACATTTTTTATACGGATAGGAATTCTGGCTTTAATGACTTGTTCCATGGTGAATGGATGGATGACTTCTGAACCATAGTATGTCAATTCAGCAGCTTCTTCTGGTGTGACCGATTCTAAAAGACGAGCGTTGGGCACTTTTCTAGGGTCTGCTGTGAAAATACCATCTACTTCCTTCCAGATTTGCAACTCTTCAGCTTGGGTTCCAACTGCCACGAGAGCTGCACACAAGTCAGTATAACCTCTACCAACTCCATTGAGTAACCCACCTGGAACAGTACCAAAGTAACCAGTCAATACACCAACGGTGTTGGATTCCAAACTCATTACTCTTTTGCCCAACTCAACAGCTAAAAACTTGTAGAATGAGTCGTCGAATCCTTTTGTGAAATCATAATCTAATGGTATAATGTTAGATAAGTCAATATACTCAGCTTTCAAACCATGATCTCTCATTAATGCTGCCATGTACAAACACGACAATTTTTCTCCAATGGACATAACAGAATCCAAAGTTCTTGCACTGACTTCGCCAATGACTTGACATGCTTTTAACAATTCCCTGGCCCTGTTAACCTCCTGCTTGGTGTCATTCACAAGCTCACTTTGAATCTCTGGATCTTTAATCTCAGCTTTAGCGTTCTGGACATGGTCCTCTTCAATAATTTGCAATATTGGTAAATAATCACCATCAACACTGGCTAAATCAGCAGCGGTCAACAATCTCGAAGTAGTTCCTTCGCTCTTGGTATGCGATGACCGAGCAGAACAAACAACAGCTACCCTATAGTTCTGAGAATACACCTTAACTATATCATCAACAATAGGTCCAGCAAACTTTCCAACTGAAGTACCTCCAAACTTTTGTATAATCCAATTGGTTCCGTTACCGGCAGAGGCCAAGTCTAGGACAGAATTATATGAACTGGGACGAAGTGGTGAGGAAGGCATATTTTTAATAGGAATATAACTTTTAGGTATAACAACAACTTTTGGATCCTAATATCGGACGTTTTGAATGTAATCTATACTTCTATAATGAAGTTAGAAAAAGATTCAATCGATGGCTTTTATGGCCAACTGATTCATGTATTGACTCACAATTTTTCACAGGAGTTGGATTACCTGAATCAGAGATATTTCCTAATTCGGCTGCGATTTAAAGAACTGGAGCTTCCACACGTGATGTTACATAATAATTAATTGATTTCTGATTTCACCAAGTGGTGCCCTAGAAGCTTCTAGTGATCTAGATCTGATGGTTTAGTTGGGAAGACGATTTCTTGATTAACATGAAATAGTTAACAGAACAATAAACGTTGTTGGTTTGAATTCGTTAGCACCTTCATTTTATTGGGTTACCATTCTTGAGAACACTGGGAAATCAAACTCAATTCGAGGCGATTTAGTGTAAGAAGACGTGAATGATATCATCAAATGTTCTCATAATGGTTGCATTTGATTGTATTGTTCTTTGATAAGGTTTAGTAAAGCTGATTTCAGTTTTTGACATATTTGATTCAATAAACTACCAATGAGAATATTCTAAAGTTCTTTTATTGATCTCGTGCTTATTCCAGAGTGTTATTCAATTGAGATGATATTGAAGGATATTTTAACTAACAAATCCATAAGGTTATTAAAGACTACACTTTTTGATTCTTGGGTAGAGATGACTAGAATATAGCAAAAGTTGTATATTGATCCCAGAACCAAACCTTAATTGTTAGTACCTTTTCGTATTGTTGCAAGTCCATGAACAATCAAGTTGAAGGTTCATCCTACGGATTCGAAGTCATGAGAATTCGGATTTGCAAGCCTTCTCACTTAATTCTCACAATTGCATTGTTAACGATTATTGATCCCACAAACAATAGTGGCAGAAATTTTGATGCCTATTGTCTTGGATCAGAAAATCCTACTAGGTGAGTGGCCGAACCAATCATCAACAGTAAGACGTGGTAGAACATATTGACTGGGATGTTCGTGATTTCCTAACACTACTCTGCTGTCAAGCCTTCAATACAAAGAGATAACCATGTAGTTGATGGCTTGAAATAGAGAAAATATCGAATAATCAAAACTTGAGTGCATTAAACAATGATAGAATCATAGATGACGCTCAGGTTATACAATTTGCTGGCTAAACTCACTTTTAAGACTTAACATATAAGTCATGATATTAAAGACTTACCATGAAAGACTTACCATATAAGAGTTAAGAAGCCTGTCAGTTTCAGTTCTTGGTTAATCAAGATGAGTATCATTTCAACCTCAACACACCAAATCTTATTATTATTTGCTTATATTCTTGGGTATGCAGTCGGACACCCAGTCACTAATGCGTTTCCCGCATTGTATGTTAATGGGACTTCAGGATTCCAAAAGAACGCAACTTTAAAGGTGGACTTTGTTAAAGTATCATCTGCAGCCGAAACCTCAGGTCTCAATAAGAAACAACTCTATGCTGAATTGGAAAACAGAAACTATTACTATAGAACTTCACTTAACGTTGGTTCTAACGGACAGTCTGTATATGTTGATATTGATACAGGTAGCTCTGATTTATGGTTTATTGCATCCGATGCACAATGCGACTCAAATGGTACCGGTCAAGCAGCTGACTTTTGCAAGCAAGAAGGAACTTACAGTCACGGTAGTTCCTCCTCTTCCAAAGATGCTATGCGCAGTTTCAGTATACAGTATGGCGATGGGACAGGTGCCAGTGGGGAATTTTATGTCGATGATGTTAGTTTTGGTGGAATAACAGTCAAGCAGGCTCAATTTGGTGTTGCTTCATCATCAACAGTTGACCATGGCTTATTAGGAATTGGATTAGACACAAACGAATCAAATGACCCCAAGTACCCCAACTTCCCAGATTTGTTGGTACAACAAGGATTCATCGAGAAGAACTTATACTCTTTGTATTTGAATAGTCCTGATGCTTCGACTGGGTCTCTTATTTTTGGTATTGATGATTCAAAATACACTGGGGATTTAATTACTGTGGATATTGTATCTGATACAATGTTTCTTGTAAACATGCCTACAATAGGTTTCCCTGATGGGACTGAAATAGTTGCGGGGTTTCCTATATTATTGGATTCTGGTACCACTTTAACATACCTTCCAACAAATATCGCTGACTATATTGCTTCCCACTATCAAAACGCAGAATATGACCTGAACCTGGACATGTATACTATTGGCTGCGGCATCCCAGATGGTTCGGTGGCTTTCCAGTTTGACAATGGTGCAGAAATCAGGGTTGCATATACCTCATTTCTTTTCTATCAGAATGGAGATACTTGTTTCTTAGGGATTGGGAGAAGTGGATCAAATAGTGACTCTGTATTTGGTGATAATTTCTTAACCAGTGCCTACGTTGTTTACGATCTTACTGATAAGAAGATATCATTAGCTCAAGCCCTGTGGTAAGATGTATACGTTTACCGACTACCTGAGTATTATTATTATATAGACGAATACCACATTATGTTAATTAAAGCAAGTTTTGAAAGGCGTTGGAATATCATTAAGGTTTTTGCAGCCTAACAACTTAGAAAATAATAAACGGGCTAAGCAGACCACATAAAGAATAGCCTCAAATGTCAAATTTATTGATCTGTAAAGGATTCTAAATGAGGGGTGAATAGAAGAGCCTAAATATGCAACCAATAGCATATCTTTGATTATTCACCCTTTTTGAGACTTCACTCCGCCTTCGTATTTACGTTTTACGAGCACTGTTGTTATGCTTAAAAGTACCTCAAACATGGTTTATCATGAAACTACAGCTACGTGCATATCCAATCATAATCGAAGATAGTAATGTGGGGATTAAGTAAAAGTAATAAAAGTCATTTCTCTCCTAAACTTTGCTCATCTTAACTACTGCTCAGGCGTATAAGACCCCTCTCATCGTAAAACTTTTCTACATTGTGGGCCTTAGGCTGTGCATTATTTTTATCCTCTATACATAAAGACAGCGAAAAAGCAATCTGACATGGCTTAAATTAACACCCTAAACAATTGAGTTTCATATTTGCTGAGTAGTATCAGTTTTGAGCACGCGAGTCTTAATCTCGATGGTGTTATATATATAACTTCAGATCCGTCATTGATGAAATTTTTAATAATCTTTTAAGACTCAAGAAAATGGTTGCAATTCCTAAGTTGCTCAACAATGGGCTTCTTTTGACAGGCCAGTCTATTTTCCAGGACTTTGCGACGCCACAACAGTCAGCCGTGGAACAGTACAATATCATTAACTATAATGCAGGAGCTGGTCCTTATATTCAAAGGAGTGGATTTGGGATTCCAACAGATATCCCAGATCAGTGTACTGTGGAACACGTGCAAGTGTTGGCTAGACACGATGCTCGTTTCCCAACAGGGGGTGATGGAAACGCTATGATTGCAGTATTAAAGAAGATTCAAAACATCAAGAACCTCCAGGGTGATTTCGGCTTCTTCAACAACTACACTTTTTTTGCCAACCCAAAGAACTTCGAGAAGTTGACTACTCCACAGAACTCTAAGGGAAATTATACTGGTTCTGTTGATGCCACGAACCATGGAGCTGCGTTCAGGAAAAAGTATGATTCATTATACGACAGTACTAGCACATTACCCATTTTCACCGCCAACTCAGGACGTGTATACTTTACATCTCAGAAATTTGCTGAAGGGTTTATGGGTGATGATTACTCCAACTCCACTCAAAAGTATGTTGTGATTAGCGAGGGTAATGACATGGGTGCCAACACATTAACTCCTAGAACTTCGTGCAATGCTTATAACGAAAATGATAACGCAAAGAAAGTTAATAAGTACAACACTACCTATTTACAGGACATTCTGGACAGATTTGAAGCACAGAACCTGGGGTTGAACTTGACTACTTCAGATATCCAAACCCTCTTCCTTTGGTGTGCGTACGAAATCAACGTCCAAGGATCATCTCCAGTCTGTAATCTCTTCACCACTGAAGATTTCATTAGAAGTGAGTATCAAATTGACTTGGGCCAATTTTATGCACATGGTCCCGGTAACAAGAGAAGTGCTCTCGTTTCCTCAGCTATGTTAAATGCCTCCTTAGCCTTGCTCCAAGAAACAGATGCCAAAAACAAGATCTGGTTATCATTTACCCATGATTTCGACATTGAATTATACCACGCAGCATTGGGAATTCTCATTCCTAAAAACTATAAATTACCAGTCGATCATATTCCATTCCCTAACCCATACAGAAGAGCCCAAATTGTACCCATGGGTGCAAGGCTCTATACAGAAAAATATCTGTGTGGAAATGACACTTTTGTCAGACACATTGTAAACGATGCTGTTGTCCCAGTTCCTGGCTGCGACTCCGGCCCAGGGTTTTCTTGTCCTTACAATGACTACGTTGACTACATCAAGAAGAGATTGAAGAAACTCAACTTCTCTAAGCAGTGTAAACTTAAGAAGAACCAAACCAAGGACCTTACATTCTACTGGGATTACAATACTGTAACTTACAATGCCAGTCTCATGAGTCCACAATAATAATATAAGTTATATATAATAAACATTAACACAAAGAATTGTAACAAGTTGAACTGCGGAGGGTGGCACCACTTATGGCAGTATGAATCATTTGTGTACGTAGTGATCTGTTAGACCCAACTGTTTGTGTTATATGTATTATGTACCTTAAGTTGAAAAATGCATCACCTGATCTGAAATCCAGCTCATTATTAAATGACATTTTCATTACAATTAAACGTTAAGTAAATCAATATGAAACGTGTGAGTGAGGATGTTGAGCAGTCATCTAAGAAGTTAGACGCTCAGTTAAAAACTGAAGATACCAATAAAATGTTCAACCAGAAGATTTGGGAAGCTGGTTTTCAAAATGAAATGGAACAACTGATTGAAAAATCACAACCTTTCCATTGGGGTACAATTACAGAGCTTATGGATGACACCTTGTTGAGACTGGTTCGTAATGAAGTCTTAAGTGAGATTGCCTTTACCAAAAAGGAGACTGATATCTATAAAGTATACCAAAGTGGTGATTTAGCAAATTTGTCTGGATTAGACTGGGAAGACTTGTCAAGGCTTCCTTCACTTTTTAAGCTTAGAGCTGCCATTTATTCAGAAGAATTTCGTGACTTCATCTCCAAGATTACCGGCTGTGGAAAGTTAAGTGCTAGCAAAACAGATATGTCTATTAATACGTACCACAAAGGGTGTCACTTGTTGACTCATGACGATGTGATTGGATCTCGTAGAGTGAGTTTTATCTTGTATTTGCCAGATCCTGATAAGGTCTGGAAAGCCAATTACGGAGGTGCCCTTAGATTGTTTCCTGCTATTATTCCAAATGTCCCAGGTACTGACTATCACACTAAGTTGGTTCCACAATTTAACCAGATTGCGCTCTTCACTGTTCAACCTGGATTATCATTTCATGATGTTGAAGAGGTAAGAGAAGAAAAGCACAGGCTCAGTATCCAAGGTTGGTTTCATATTCCACAACCTGGTGAAGATGGGTTCATTGAAGGAGAACAAGAAGCAACTGAGGCCAGGTCTACTTTACAACAACTCCAAAGTAAAGAATTACAAGAATATGATTTCCCTAAACCATGGAGATTTGACTTACCTCAGCATGAATTGAATTCTTATGACAGTGAATTTGAAGGGTTGACAGAAGATGAAATCAAGTATCTTAACAGATTTTTCAATCCAGAATACGTCAAGAAGGAAAACATTAGCAAATTGAATGAAACGTTTTTAGAAGAATCAGTTATTGAGTTACAAGATATTTTGAATTCTGAGTACGCAGGAGTCTTGAAAGAGCAACTCCGCAATCATGAGCTTGATGTGAAAGCCCCAAGTACACAAAAGGAAGTAAATCATCCTTGGAAATGCGCCGTTCCACCACACAAACAGAGATATTTGTACATTGATGGAACGTCATCGTTTGATGATATCACCAAGGTCAAAGAATTGAATATGGGTCCGCAAGAAGTACCTAACTTTAAGCTTCTTCAAGATTCCATTGAATCCAGTACAGTAGAATACAAGTTGGTAGAACTTTCCAACTTTTTAAAGTCTGTGGTGTATAGAAAATGGGTCAAGTTAGTCACTGGATTAATTGTGACCAGTGATTCAACCATGGTACGTAGATTCAGACCAGGGCAAGATTTCATATTGGCAACCACCACAGACAAAAAAATCGCAAGAACAGAGGATGAGTTGGATGTACTTCTTGAAAGTACACTTAATATAACGCCAACGGCTAGTAAAAACAGTACATGGGAATCTGGAGAATTTGGAGGGTACGAATTATGCATGGCACTTAAAGGAGACGATGGAGATGAGAGTTTCGAAGAGGATGATGATCCAGCCGTATACAAGCAGAACGATCCTAACGACGACTCAGTATTGTTCACTAGTCAATGTAAATGGAACTCTCTCACAATAATGTTGAGAGACCCAACAGTTCTCAAATTTGTCAAATACATCAGCATTAACGCAAAGGGATCAAGATGGGACATAGTCAGCTCGAACAATGTCAAATCTGCATCAGATGAAGAAGAAGATCTGGATACCGAAACTTAATGAGTTTTGCAACCATATTGAGAATACAACACAAGGGAAATCATGAACTAATTCACATGATGGGTCTTTTAACTCTTGTTGGGATCAGATGGAAGACTTATCCCTTTTAGGAAATGCCGATACAAAAAAATCGGAATGTGATTTCCAACCAATCTATAGAAACTTGTATATAAATCAGAAGGTATGTATAAAAAGAGAAGAACTCGAATCGAAAATAAGCTCATAAGTTAAAGAATATCTTGTATAGTACAAGATCTAACTTGTTCAAGGGCAACTAGACACGTACAAGCCTTCCACCCACACCATTTTTTTCTGAATAAACCTGTATACGGAAAATTGGATATATATAGTGGTGAAAAAGTCTGTCAAAAAAAAAGGTGATTTTTCTTTAATATCCACTATTCAATAGAAAGTAAAGATGGCAGACACTGAGCCCAATCCATTGATCGTTTTTGCAACGATAGCAGCTATTATTGCATCGGTAGTTGCGTTTTATTTCTTTCAACAGGGAAAGAAGACAGCGACTGTTTTGAAGCCCGATGAATTCCAAAAGTTCCCCTTGATTGAGAAGAAGAGAGTAAGTCACAATGCATGTGTTTACAGATTTGGATTGCCACACTCGACCTCTAGATTGGGCTTGCCTATTGGACAGCATGTCTCCATTGGTGCTACTATCAATGAGAAGGAGATTGTTAGATCGTATACTCCTATCTCTACTGACGACGAATTAGGATACTTTGATTTATTGATTAAGACTTATGTTAATGGTAACATTTCTAGACATGTTGAGGCCAAGAAGATCGGTGAGACCGTAGAGTTTAGAGGGCCAAAGGGTTTCTTCACTTATTCTCCAAACATGGTTGAGAGCTTTGGTATGATTGCAGGTGGTACTGGTGTCGCCCCAATGTTCCAGATTATCACTGCTATCTTGAATAACCCTGCCGACAAGACCAAGATCAGCTTGATCTATGCTAATGTTACTGCCGACGATATTTTGTTGAAGGCTGAATTGACTAAGTTCGCTACTGAGCACCCTGACCAATTCAAGATTCACTATGTCTTGAACGAAGCCCCAGAAAACTGGAAGGGCTCGGTCGGCTTTGTCACCCCAGAGATCATCGACACCCACTTGCCAAAGACTACTGACAACACCAACTTGTTGTTGTGCGGTCCACCTCCGATGATCTCGGCCATGAAAAAGGCTGCTGTCGAATTGGGATTCCCTAAGGCAAAGCCTGTGTCCAAGTTGGGTGACCAGGTTTTTGTTTTCTAGATAATTTGTATACAAGAAAGAAGTTATTAATATGAAAGTAGGCATTCAAAGGAAGACATAAACACTTTACCTTTAATAGCCATTATGTCGTTATATTATTATTAAAAACATCAAGTTGTCTCAACAACAAATATTCATCATGGATATATTAGTATAATAGAGAAGCAAAATGTGCAATATAAGTATTCATATAGTATAACCTTGATGTAACTTGAAACAATACATTGTTTATAATTCCCCTATTCAACTGTTTCCTCAGCCTCTACCCTTTGGCTATTATTGCTGGGCTATCAAGATAAACAAGACCTCTCATGTGACATGGATATTACGTAATCTTCGTTTAGCCAGATAAAAGACCGAAATATCCACAAAAGTTGCTACCTTATGCAAATATGGTTCCTTTCGTACTATACTGGCTTGCGATAATCGCAAGTGTTTCGGAGGCAAAGTATTTGCTTTCCCAAGACAGTTACATTGCACAAGCTATAAATGATGAACAAACGCAACTTTCCATTGAGAATGTATTGAAGTCACCTAATGATTTTGCTGGGTTGCCACCGGTGGTAGCTAGACCTCTGGAGCACGAAAGAACTTTGGTAGATGGTGAATTGCCAGGATATGTTATTGATTATGCTCCGTTAGTTCATCTTTACTCAGAAGAACGTTACTTGCCTTACGATGTTAAGGAGTTTGTTACCAACTTCCACGTGCGTTTCAAGAATGATACTATAGTTGAAGGTACCGAAGAAGATATGACACTTGAGAAGTTGAGTGCATTGCCTCAAAGACGTGATTTATACCTCACTTCAAACTCTGATTTTGATAAGGATCCAGATTGGATCACTGGTGTGGACAATAAGCCCAACTTAATCAATGGCGAAATTAAAGACGCTCCGGCTACTTTGCTCATAGTGGACAAGGGGAACGGATGGGTGGATGCCTACTGGTTCTACTTCTACCTGTTCAACTTGGGACCTTTCGTTATGGGGCAGGGACCTTATGGAAACCACGTGGGTGACTGGGAACACTCATTGGTTCGTTACTACAAAGGAGTTCCAAAAATAGTATGGATGTCTGCCCACGGTGGTGGGGGAGCCTATTATTACACCAATTTGGAAAAATATGCACTTGACCAAAGGCATCCTATTATTTTCAGTGCCAGAGGTACCCATGCCAACTACGTTTCTGTGGGACAGCATCCCCACGATTTGCCATATGAGATCTTATCGGACTTTACCGACAGAGGTCCATTATGGAACCCAACCAAAAACTACTTGGGGTACACTTATGATGGAAAACATGCAATACCATTGCGTAAAAACTCTGTAGCGAAACATGTCGGCCGAGAACTTGCCTATGGCAAATGGCTCACATTCAGAGGACACTGGGGAGACAAACAATTGGTCGATGATGACCCTAGACAAGTATATTCCTTTATCGGAGGATACAAATATATAGACGGACCTTCGGGACCTTTGATGAAGAACTTGCTCAGAATTATTCCATGCGAAAGAGCTAAATGGTGGAACTTTTGGCATGGATGTAATGTTCGCTCACATATTAAATGGGGTGTGGGTGTAGAAAGCGAAGGATTTAATTGCGGAACCATTTTACTCAACATGAAACCAAAATGGTTAAGAAAAATCTTACAGAGATTAACATGGGGTGGAGGGTTCTGCTACGTTGTGGATTTGATTTACGGTTAGATTTGGGTATATGGAATTTTAATACTATGGAGATTTGGAAAGGTTCACTAAGGTTTTTTACGATACTAATAATGTATCGATTTAATATGTAGAATGTGATATATTAATAGTAATTTCTTTTACATTTTGGGTGCAAATTTTTTTTTTTCTGCAAAATGATGACACATTTCAAGCTCGAAGACATCCAAGAAGAAGCATTACACCCAACGAACATGGGTGCCTTAATGGCGAAAGAATGTACAAAAACGTATAAAGTAATACAATAGGTAAGTTTGCCTCCAATTTGAGTTATGAAAATCTTATAACCCTTTCTTTTTCTATCCAGTATTGTGCATTTGTACATTACTCAAATAAGCACCTGATGAGCAAATGGAACAAGAGTCATAACGGCATTTTTTATATAGTCGAAACGTGAATCTTTTTATAAATTTACATGCCCAACGATGAGCAACAACTTAGAGAAGGTGTCGAAGACAGAGGAGAACTCTGTTGAGAACCCGAACATTGAAGCTACTAGCGATAGCAATGGTAGTGAATTTTATGAAGAAAGAGTAGGAAGATGGCAGTCGTTTAAAGATTCGTTCAAGCCTTGCGAAGAATCAGAATCTTTGTTTAAGAAGCAACCTTTGGATGAAGATCCAGAGGCTCATCTCCTGGATATACAACGAATTAATGTGAATACTGCACTGTCGCCATTGAAGAGAAAGTTGAAGAATAGACATTTACAAATGATTGCAATTGCTAGTTCCATTGGACTGGGATTGCTTATTGGTACTGGTTCAGCGTTGGGTACTGGTGGTCCAGCTGGTATATTGATTGCATGGGCACTTACAGGAAGTGCTATTTTATGTACTATTCAAGCCATGGCAGAATTAGCAGTGACATTTCCCATCGGTGGTTCGTTTAATGTTTTTGCAAGTAGATTCATAGATCCTAGTGTGGGTTTTGCAGTTGCATGGAACTATTTCTTCCAATTTTTAGTGTTGTTACCGTTGGAATTAGTGGCTGGGTCAATTACAATGAAGTTCTGGAATGACACTATAAACCCAGACGTATGGGTGCTCATATTCTACGTCGTGGTGATATCGATTAACTTCTTTGGTGTACGTGCCTATGGTGAAGCTGAATTCGTTTTTCTGATATTGAAGGTGATAGCCATTGTGGGTTTTATTATTGTTTGTATTGTATTAGCAGCTGGTGGTGGTCCAACTGGTCACCACAGAGGTGCTGAATACTGGCATAATCCTGGTGCTTTCGCAAATGGATTCAAAGGTGTGGTTGCTGTATTCGTAACAGCTGCATTCAGTTTTGGTGGAACTGAATTAGTTGGTCTTACTGCAGCTGAAGCAGATGACCCTAGGAAATCCTTACCTAAAGCCACCAAGCAAGTGTTTTGGAGAATTTTGATGTTCTACATGGTATCTCTTACATTAATCACATTTTTGGTGCCTTACAATTCTCCAGATTTGTTTGGAGCAAGTTCGGACGTCAATACATCACCGTTTGTGATTGCCATCAAAGATGGTGGTATTAAAGGGTTACCTTCAGTCATGAATGCAGTCATTTTGATCTCTGTCATTTCAGTTGGTTCTTCTTCGGTGTATGCTACATCTAGAACATTAACATCCTTGTCTAGTCAAGGGTTAGCACCTAAAATCTGTGGTTATGTTGACAGAGCAGGAAGACCATTGGTTGCTATTGTAATCACCAATCTTTTTGGGCTCATCAGTTTCATCGCAGCAAGTGGTAAACAATCTGAAGTATTCAGTTGGTTATTGTCCATTTCTGCCCTTTCATCGATTTTCACCTGGCTTTCAATCTGTGTGTCTCACATTCGTTTTAGACGTGCCTTGCATGTTCAAGGCCGTAACACAGATGAGTTAGCATATGTATCTCAAACAGGTGTCATTGGCTCTTATTATGGAGCTATATTGAACGTACTTGTGATCATCGCACAATTCTGGATTGCACTTTTCCCAGTTGGTGAAAAGCCTAGTGCATCTGGTTTCTTTGAAGGATACCTTGGATTTGTTGTCTTGATCATCTTCTACTTTGGCCACAAGATCTGGAGAAAGAATTGGATTCTTCTACTTAGTGCTAAAAACCTTGACATTGATTCGGGTAGACGTGAGAATGACTTGGAGGCTTTGAAGCAGGAATTGGAGGAGGAGAGACGTGTAATGGCTACAAAGCCATTTTATTATAGAGCATACCTGTTCTGGTGTTAAAGAACTGAAGAATTCATTTCAATTGCTAAGTATGGACTGGGGTATAGAAATTAGAGTAAAATTAGAATAAAAATATGTATGACTGAACTTAATTGCTGTTGGTAGATCACGTTCGTACTCGTTTCATCTCTCTAGGAGATCTGGATCATCAATACTTATACCATTTATTGAAGTTCTCGGTGTTATTTATTATATTGGACCCTTAAGCTTTTGCTTCGGAAAATATGAACGTATTCACAATAACCTTAGTGCATTTGAATGCTTCACATTCATCGGAATAATGATGCCACTATTACCTATTGGCTTCCCAATCGTAAATACTCATGCTTAAGATAATACTACTGGAGTCAACACCTACAATCTCTATGAATACTCATCGTAGTTGATGATACCCAAACATGAGCACAATTCCGAGTTACTTTTTTCTCCAACTTTTGTATTGATAAATCATCATCAGTGTATGAACAGTCATGTCTACACATCATCCTACCTTTGGAAGGTCCTCAGGTCTAGGAAGTGTATTTAAATCATTAACTAAATCACTCAAGCCCACATCGTCAAGCAAAAATGTACCAGTTTTGATCAATCCTACTGTTGTTGGTGGTGGTCAAGAAGTTCAAGGGCTATTCATTAAATTACAGCTGAATGATATAGCGGTACGAGCAGACGCAGCTCTTAAGTTGAGCGACTCATTGAAACAGTTTCCCATATCTTCAATACCTGAAGTGTGGTATTTAGTACGAAACATGTGTGATCGAGATGTTCCTACAAAGTATAGACAAATAGCTCTCAACTTGATGATTCAGTGTATCAAGTATAATGACTCGTCCGTGGCAACTCGATTAATGTTCTTCAAAGATATTCTGAAGTATATGGAAAATACCAAAGGACAATTGGATCCCGAGTATGCATTGTTCTTATCTGCATTGAAGGCCTTAACGTACAAGGGTAAAGACATTCTCGAATTTTGCATCTACGACGACAAGAAGAATTTATACTCCTTCTTTGAATCTACATTGACTGTGTTTGCTGATAAACAAGACCAGAAAACAGAGCTACGTGATACAATTCAGTTCATTGACCAATGCTTATTGTTTAACTTCGCCATGTTGGACGAGGCAATCATCACAACAATAATTCTTAAATGTGTAATTATAGGTGAGCAAACTACAGACTTGGATGTCCTAAGGAGTATCATAACACTATTACAGACCGTTCTATTGAACGGATACATGCCACTGGAATGTTACCCTCAAGTAATACAATTTATTTGTTTGGTATACGCTCTTATTGATGACCAAGAATTGCAAGGTACCATTATAGAATGCTGTGATCACCTAGGAAAAGATTTACTGCTTTTAATGCAAACCTTATGCGACCAGTTGGAAAACCTGGAGCTTCAAAAGTTCAAAGCAATCACATTAAATTCATCTACACGCCCGTTGAACGTGTGTGTCGGTGCCATACAAATACTTGCAACTACTTTAATTCATGCATCAACCCTGGACGTCTATGATCTAGATTGTTGCTACACAGGAATTCTTAAGTCCTGCAAACGACTGATCGATTTAGGAGTACCATTGATCAATACCACATTCTTAAGAAGCTACGATAAACTATTCTTGAAGAGCTGCTATGAAGAAAACTTCAACATAACATTCAGTCATTCATTCAGCAAAATATTCCCTTTTCAAACTTGGTTATCTTCTGCTAGTGTATCACTCTACGACGTTTTGAAATCTTTGAGAGTCAATTCTCCACAAGACCAATCGTATCTTCAATCTATTTGTAATTCCTTGCAATCACACTTTGAGAATCATGAATTGAGCAGCCCTAAAGAAAAATTGGTGAGCTTTTTGTTGTTCAATTATCAGTACTTGTCTGACGAAAACATCATCTTCATATTGAATTACTACAAAGAAGAGAAGTTGTGCACATTATTAAATCCGTTGTGGAAGGATAACAACTTAAAACTTCTAAGATACTTTTATTATAGCCCGAACACTTCCGTGGAGATTAAGATTCATTGTTTGCTGGTAATAAAAGAGTCCTTTGTGATCTCCACTTCAATATTCAACCCAACAAGTGTAAGTTATGAGGTTATATTTGAAATCTTGAAGAAGTCTTTAGATGAGACTGAACCAATTATAATCGAATACATTGTGGACAACTTCTTCAAACCGTTTGCTGTTAGTGCTTCACCACATATTTTAAAGCAAATGCTTGAGATCTTCTTGGTTAGACTTCAAAAGGTCAGTACACCAACAAAGGAATTAGATTCCTTTTCATTAGCATCACCACAAAAAACATCAGAGGTTTACAGAACGTTGGTCTCATTAAGCTCTATATCGCATACAACTCCAAAATCAACTTCAGATTCGCTAATATCGCAAGCATTGTCACAGAAATTAGGAACTTCTCTTGTGGAAATGCTAATGATTTTTGCACAGAAAGATGGAGAGAAAGCAGAACCTTGCTACAAGTTCATTATTACGTTATACGAATATGCCTTACTGGAAAAGTTTATTGATTTACTTATAATCTTGAGTAAATGTTTGGTCAGGATAAGAGTAACTACTGAGAACTTTGTATACTTTGCATTCCCAGAAGAAATGGTGGGTCTCTCAACGTCGTTTGGTAGATGTACCAACAATGGTTCTTTTTCCAAGGAAGCAGCGGTAAACTATAAATGGGTGTATCCAGAAACACTACCATATATGCCAGAGAAGTACTTCAATAAGCCTTCTGGGTTGTTGACGTTGGCAAGAAGATATCAAGTCAGCTCGACATTGTATTCTGAAAATGAAAGTGATGCAGAAAATGAAGGAGACCATGAAGATGAGAAGAGCGAGGAGAATCAAAAATGGACAATAGATATCACTAAATGGTTGGACTTTGTTCTCACTGTGATTTCCGAATTCTATGACTGGGAGTTGTATTCACTTGTTTGGGCACACTTTTGTCCGCAGCTATCCAATTTGAAGTTGTTTAGTGGTTGTGAA
The DNA here is from genome assembly GCA_030568835.1 of Kodamaea hsintzibuensis (nom. inval.). Lineage (NCBI taxonomy): Eukaryota > Fungi > Ascomycota > Pichiomycetes > Serinales > Debaryomycetaceae > Kodamaea > Kodamaea hsintzibuensis (nom. inval.). Next base: position 459,318 of record JAJMJA010000006.1, read on the forward strand.
GCACAAATCGCTAAGCTCCAGAGTATTCTTTGTGAACAATTAACCTTGAAACTTCCTTCAAGTGTATCACTTCCAGTCTCGTTTTCGAAGGATGACTTACAGGTAGTGATAGTACGGACTTTATCAGCGCTTCTAGGGTACCATCATTTATTTGGTAAACATAATGAAGACCAAATTATTAATTCGTTAATCTATGGATTAGAGTCTTGGGAAAAAGCAGCGATTCCTTGTATCAATATCTTGACTATTTGCTGTCATGAGATCCCCCTATCCATTAAGAAATATTTGATTGTAATATTGACTAAATTACAGGTCAGGATATCTGGTATCTTTATTAGTTCACACATCTTAGAGTTTTTGATTTCTTTGACGTACCTTCCATCATTGACATCTAATTTTACAATTGAAGAGTATAAACGAGTGTTTGGGATTGCATTCAAGTACATCCAGTATGCTAATGACGTTAAGAAAAGAGAGACGACTACCTTGGGAGAATCAGAGGTGGAGATATTACAAAAGCATGGAGTGGATGCAGAAGTTGAAGAGACTCCTTCTACCCAATTTCAAGGAGGCAGTATAACTCCAATATTGTGTGACTATATTCTCAGTATATCATACAGAGTGATTTCAAGTTGGTTCTTGAAGATTAATTTGAATATGAGGAAGAAGTTATCATCATTTTTGATCAAGAACTTGATTGCCTCGAGTAGTGTGCCTGATGAAATGGACAATCAAACAATAGGATTTATTGATTTTATTGTGAGGTATACATACTGTGATTTCCCATTGACTGTGATCCATTCTAAAAAACTTCTGTTGAATGCTGTTGATTTGGACAAGGTAACGTTAAACCATTGGATATTAGGGAACACTCTTCTTAGTTTTGAGACAAACACTCTCAATGGCGACTCATCGGTTGTGATTCGCAGACCCACTGGTACTGCGAAACTCTCAGTAACCTGTGAGCAAGCTTCTGAATATTCAAGCATTGCCAAAGAACCTATTTTGAATTCAAATTATTATCTTATGCAGTTATTCAACAATTTGAATACGCATAAGCAGGTGAAACCTATTCCGATAGTGGAAGACCCAGTCTTATTGAGAGCTATCAATGTATTGGATCGAATTCCAACGGTGTATTTCCATAAAATCGGAATCATCTATATTGGACATGGACAAAGTAAGGAAGATGAGATTTTATTGAATAAGGTAGGGTCCAAGAATTATCAACAATTTTTAGAAGGAATCGGAAGCTTGATTAAATTGAAGGGATCTAATTCCACACTTCATGCTGGTGGGTTGGATACAGAGAATGGTATTGATGGGGAATACTCGCGGTATTGGAGAGATAAAACCACGCAAATCATGTTTCATGTTACGACAATGATGAATAATGAGCAATCACATATAAGCGATAAGATGCGAGTTGATATGAAGAAACGTCATATTGGAAATAACCATGTGAACATCTACTTTGATGAGTCTGGCCTTCCATTCAATTTCAATGTGATCAAGTCACAATTCAACTTTTTGAATATAGTTGTGTCACCACACACCAAATCCAAATATCGGTACGAGAAACCGGAGGAAGGTGGAAGAAGGCGGAGAGCAAATACAAGGGTGGAAAATACTATTGAGGATGATAATTTTGCAGACAAGTTTGCACATGGAAACGGAGGTTACGATGACGAAGACGATGAAAGTAGAAGTGATACAGAGTATTACAAGGTGAAGACATACCGTCGGTCAGGTGTTCCAGGAGTGCTTGCAACTAGTCATTTCAAGTTGATTAGTCGCGATAACTTGGCAGTCTCCATCCGGAATTTGTGTCACACAGCCAACGCGTTCGCCAACGTGTGGCACGAACACTCTAGGAACCAGTCTAATTGGTCGAATTGGTCTCAGAGAGTGAGTCAGATTCAACATATTCGAGAAAGGACATTAAAAACTTACAAACAATTGAAAGATGAAATGCCATCTACTCATAATATGGAATTGATCACAAATAACTTAAGTGGCAACGCAGAATCTCGATACGAGTATTTGGATGATGCAGAAGATAAAGCTAGTGAATTGTACGAGTTGGTAGAGTTTAATTCTTACACGTGTTAGATATAAGGTAGAAGTATACATCATCCTTAACTATGATATTAATGAAAAGTAATTTCAAGATGCACCTACTACATTGAGTATACGGTGAACGTTTTTTTTTATCAAGTCCATCTATAATTATAATAGAAACATAATAACATGAAGTAAACGTTTATTACTCTCAAATGTATAATTAAAATAAAACCATTGCAAAGATGAAACGATCCGAGTTCCCCAGGAATCACCACAAACCCTCTCCTAACTCTTTATCTTTAATAAAAGAAAACAAACACAATTAACTTGAGAAATGACATAATGACATATTGAAAGTAGCCAAGTGGCAAATTGAATTTGTAATCGGACTTTTACACCCAACCCCCTTAGATCCTAACAATAAGGACTCCGATACCTATTGTGGTGCAATGAAGCATTTGACGTGACTTACACCCACGAAGTGTATTTGCACGTGCATCCTGGCAATAAACAAATTTCAAATGGTCCAGATCATCCCAATGAACAGATTGAAATGTTCCTATAGTTAACTAATGAGACGCAAAACATGGGTCAAGTTGGAGTGACAAATAATTACTAAAACTGATCAATGATCACCACTTAAGATAGTGGTAATGAACAAAGAGCATGCAAAATCAATTAACCTCTCCCAAGCCACAAGTATGGCTGATAAGCTCCTTTAGTAAGCTGCTTGCTTTGCCCGGCTGTCCGTCGTCGGTATCATCAAGAAAAGGACTGTATACTAATATACAGTGACCTTTTGTAACTCACTGTTTGACTATTGCGGTACGGCATTAATTACCACCACCAAGTCTACATTTTTTTCTTTTTATTTCCGCAATCGTTTTTCCATATGCGAGTCAAATTCAGCTCATTGACATAAATACTTTGGAGAGGTACGCATTTTAAGAGACTCATATTACATTCGAGAAGGTGAGGTTATGTCGTATGCTAATATTATTTGTACCGAGCAAGCTTTAGATTCGGTCAATAAGACCTTATTTAGTCAGAATGACGCGCTCAACAACTTACGAATCCAATATCAATCTGACCATTTTTCGCAACACCAACTCAAGCATTCATTGCTGATCTTGTACGAGACTTTACAATATAAGTCAGGTAAAATCGTTGTGTGCGGAATTGGTAAGTCATTTAAGATTGCAAACAAGTTAGTTGCTACTCTTAATTCTTTGTCATTATATGCCACTGCCTTACACCCACTGGAAGCATTACACGGTGATTTAGGAGTCATTAATGAACAACGTGACTGTCTTGTATTTGTCACAGCAAGTGGTAATACTCCAGAACTCTTACAGTTATTACCTCACATACTGGATGAAGTGTCTATAATATTGCTCACATGTAACAAGGTTTCAAAGTTGTCAGAACATCCACAAATCACGTCACTTTTGTATGCTGAATTACCAGCTTCGTTGAACGAAGATGCTATTCATGGCTTACCTGCACCAACGGTGCTGGCCACCTTGCTGTTGGTATTAGCTGATGCTGCAGTGTTAGCTTTACTGGAAATGGTTGAACAGGATTTATCTATAAGGAGGCGAAAGTTCTCACTTAAACACCCTGGTGGCTCGATTGGTGCTGACTTGGCACACTTGAACAACAATAGATCATCAAACGTTCCGCCAAAGGATCTTAACACTGAAGTCGCAAGCAGTTCTACTTCGCTACTCAGCCTCAACCAAATAAGACACACCTTTGATGAAAATCAAGCATCACTCAACTCTTCAGATGATGAATACGAATCATTGCAGAAAAACTTTACAAAAGCTTGGTCTAACGATTCAGAAGTGACACCAACATTAGATTCTTTCGAAGCAAAAGAATCATCAAAGGATTCTTTGACAATAACCAATTGCGAACTTAAAAGTTTATTTACCTCCAAAAACGAATTGAAACTCTTACAATGGATCACTTTATACAACCTCATTTCTATTAACGAGACGCAAGGTCCAAGAAAAGAATTACAAACACTGCGTATTAAGCAATTATACAAAACTTATATTGCAGAAACAAGAACTCCATCGTGGGATAAGTTGCAACTAGAAGTGCAAGCATCCTTTAATGTTACCACATAATCCTAAAGCTTTGGAGCTCAAAACTTCCTGCGGGAGTGAGATACCGATGGCTCATCTAGATATATTTTATTGCCTTTTTTATTCATCTCTTTGTTCATACTGAGTACAAAAGACAGACCAATAGTAATACTCTTGATCCGCTCATTCTGACTCTGATCAAACACCTAAGAATAGAACTGGGGTCAGGACAACAGAACTCTTCGAGGTCTCACTCCAACTAGAACTCACTAAAAGTGGTTTTCTTTACAACAGTTGAAGAAAATAACCACAATAGAACCAATGACGACGGCATTGGCAACGGCGCTGGAAACATTATTGTCAACCTGGCAACGACACTGACACCAGCACTGGCAACAGCATCAGCTATTGATCGCACAGGGCTAGAACATTTCCAAAAATATGCCTTTATCTTCCGTCCCTCCGACTCCCCCACTTAAAGATTCATTTTTGAATCTCATATGACTTATCAAGACTGCAATTAATAGATTTACAAGGATGTAATAGGTATGCGCTTGATATAAGTACATGTAAATAATGACAATATGACGACTTTAATCATAAACATAAATATTAAAGACTTGTGTCTTTCGTAGATTAAGTAATTAACCCTCTTTAGATTACAATCATCTTGTTTCCTACAAAGGAACAACTCTCCTTCCTCTTGAGTCATATATACAATCTATTCAACACTTTGACAAGTGCATCTGGTGAAACAAAAACTATAAACATAGAATAAATACTAGAAAATGATGGAAAATAAAGCAATCAACATATATACAAATTGAGTTTTCTCTTTAGACAGTTTTAGTGGTTGTCAGCCTCAATCAACGCGGTCTCGGCAACAATGATCATCTTCTCAACAGAGGCCAAATGCTTTCCGTACGAATTCTTAGATGAAATCTGTTTGAGGTATTGTCTTAATTTGACAATTAAAATCCGCTTCTCTTCACTCTTTGAATCGAATCCTTCAACCAACTTTTGAATGACATAGTTAGCAAACTGATCCTTCATCATAAGAGCCAAAGGTGAGTCGTCTGCGACAGTGTCAACCTTGAAATCTTCGTTACCAAGCATAACTTCGTGCAAGATACGACGTCTCTGCTCCAAAGTTCCAAACTTTATACACTTTTCAATGACATTCGAAGCAAACTTGTGCTTGGAAAAGTTAACAACAGAACCTAAAACCACAGTCAAAATGGCCTCACGGTCCTTAGATTCTCCTCTTTCCAAAATATGCTGCATGACGTAGTTGCCGTACTGATCTTGGATCAAGTAGAAGATGAATCTGTTCAATTCCTCCAAAATTGCATTTTGGTCCGCCACATCACTGAACTCGAGCAAACGCTGAATAACCCTACATCCATAAGGATGTGTGGACAAGTGGTAGATTTGGTTACTCAAGCTATCCAATATGAACTTGACTTTATCGAACGGGATACGCTCGATCGACTTCTGGATAACATGGTTTCCGTTTTGGTCCTTGGAGCACACCAATACGTACTCCTTCAACTCTTCTACAATCTTTACCTGACTAGGTAAGTCAATCTCCTCCAAAGCACGTTGTATCACTCTGCATCCATACATCTGTAAAGATAACTCGTAGATGTGGCCAGACATGTTCTCCAACAACACTTGCTTCTGGGTGTACGAACCGTGCTCAAAGTACTTTTGGATGACATAATTACCGAAAACATCAGTCATCAACTCATACGAGATGTTTCTAATCTCGTTGAAGATGACTTCCTTTTCTTCATCAGATGCATCCGACAATTTCTGCTGAATAAACCTAGATCCATATTGGTCCTTGGTGAATTCAATAGCGTGTCCGTAAATATCCTTCAAAAAGTATTCTTTGCTCTTGGAGTTTGAACGAACCTCTTCCAATAATGGTGATCTGTAAATATGGTTACCGCCATTACCCTTCCCGTTAGCTCCGTTTGAGTTATTCGAAGAAGCATTGACTTTTCCGTTTTTTCTCTTGTTGTTGTTGTTGCCGTTGTTGTTGTTGTTTGTGGCATTGTTACTACTGTTATTACTGGTGTTGGGAGTTGTGGAGGTTGGTGTAGCATTGTTGACTGGTGGCAGAGTGCTTGCTTGTGCTCTTTCAAAACCTGGCGAGTTACTCTCCATTGGTGGCAGGATTGGGTTCATTGGAGGGTACTGTTGGTACATTTGGTAAGGGTTGAAAGGGTGGAACATAAAGGCAGAAACAGGTGCAGCAGGTCCTTGGCGTCCTAATCCAATCGAAGAGGCTGGTCCCCTTCCCTTTTTATCATCACTTGATGGTTCTGGTGTTTCTTTGTTGGATGCTTCTCGGTCATTGGAGTTGGAAGAAACGTCGCTTGAACTACCCTTTTCTTCACCACGTCCACCTCCGTTTACGTCTTCACCAGGTTGCATGCCGTAACCCATCATGCTGTAGAAGTTGGGGTCCATGAACTGAGGAGGAGGAGGAGATGGAATCATGAAAGGAAGGTTTGGGTTTCCAGGGTGTTGTTGAGGTGGGGGTTGTGGTGCGGTTCCCTGGTTGTTGCGGACCATATACGGATTAAAGTCCAGTGGTGGGGCGGGAGGAGGTACTACAAATCCACCAGCGCCGCCAGCTGCTTGGAACGCCTGTGCCTCACTGAAATAGTTGTACAATGTAGGTGTAAACGATGTTGCAGTTGCCGGGTTCCAGAAGTTAAGTGGTACCGCAGGGTTGTTTGCGTTGGCAGCGTTCTGTTCATTCAAGTCTGAGTTCATTGATAATGTTGCAGAAGCTTGAATTGGAGATGTTGAGTTGTAGTGGTCAATTTTCTCGCTGATAGACTGGTGTCGTGACGTACGTGCGGCTGGCATGTTCAAGTTTTCGTTCATTGAGCCGTGTGGCGATGTTATGTTGTTTCCATAGTCGCCGAACGGCTTCTTCAATGACTCATTGTTGAAGCTTGTTCTTCTGGACGAAGGGTTCTCCAAACCTAATTTGGACAAGCCGTTCAGAAGTTCAATTTCTCTTGTAGCGTCTGCCACACTTGAGAACTTCTGTAAGAAGCTGTCTTGAGGTGGATGTCTACTTGCTATTCCGCCGCTAATAGAGGCGGTTCCAAAGTTCAATCTGCTTCCACCCTGTTGTTGAGGACCATGGTTGTGGCTGTGGATGTTAGCGGTTGTTCCGCCAACAGGAGCAGTGATAGCAGATAAAGAACCCTTTTTCAATCCAAAGAATCCAGAATCAATGTCACTACCATCGTTCAACGAAAACCGTCTCTCTCCAGAGACGCCACCTCCGCTTGAGAAAAAACGGGCGACATCAGGATCCACTTGATCCAATACAGACTTATACTGTGAGTTAGCCTGGATCGGCGAACTGGCACCCGTACTACTACCGGCGCCAGTATTATGAGACCATATGGTTTCAGCTGGCATCCTCTTTTACTCAACTAAATTTGATCTGAGTAATTTGTTGTATAGTCGACTGTGGAAACGACGTGTTGGAAATTTATAGGTAGGCTTTAGAATATATGAGGATAACTTGGATGTTTTCAAGTCCAGATACCTTTCTTAACACTACTCAAACGATAGAAGGTAGCCCTTTTTCGATATAAACGATTAATGGAACCTTGATTTCACGTTAGGGGGGCAAAAAAGGAGCGTAGATACACACAAGGAATCTTCTAAACTGAACTTATTTCAACTTTTCAATAACGCAATGATCTGCTTCTTGAAATATGATAAGAATCAATAAACAATGTCAACCAAAATAATGGAATATTCAAGTCCCAGTGTCTTCAACCTTTAGTTTCTTCTTTACTTTGGGAGTAAACGAAATTAAATTTTCCCTCCACGAATTCGTCGGTACCAAAAAATTGGGCTTGAATTTAGAGGATCCAAAAAAGTGAAGTTTAAATCATTGGGAGAAGAATGTCTGGAAAGTTGAGTAAGGAGTCTACTGAGAGGTTAGCCAGTTTACTTTTTACAGCTGCTTCTAATGAGGTTGCTCCTAAGGTACCTGCTGTTCGAAAGTTCTTGTATAATTATGGGAAAAATGAAGGATCTACTGCTTCACTTCCTCCGTCTATTTTAGATGGGTTGATGCAAAATCAATGGAACCAAAGACCTAAAGCTGATGCTCCATTGGAGATTCCAGATTCAAAGAAACATCTACAATCAAATGTGCTATGGTTTAAATGTAAAAATGCTTACATTTCAAACTCGGACTTTGTAAACTTATACCCAGTTCATAGAGATCGTGTTTATGAAATTCCCAAGGGTGAAGATGTTCAACTTGAGGCAGTGAAACTGCGTAATCCTATGACATTACAATTCGAAGATGGGTACTACTTAATATTTCCTTCGTACGTGGATGCTTGTGCTTACTTGAACGAAACTAAGAATAAATCTATAAACGGAATAGGTATCAACCTTAGATTTGTACACATGGATGGTAATCGACTCAAAAGTGTAACCTCACCTTTCTTAGGACTGGACGGCACCAACTTGATCAACACTTTAAAAAAAAATGGCCCTGTTAATCTACAAAACCCACTACTGTACTTGAATAATACTTTATTCCAACATATACCAGTATCTGATTTATTCAAATATGCTCCGATTAAAATGAAGTTGATAGAACAACTTCTCTCACGCGATAACGAAAACCACATAGACTATAGACTAATCTGCAAACTAATTGACTCCACTACACGCAAGTCCACCGTTATTGTTCGCAACCTACCTTGGGGTATTTCACAACATACCCTCCTGCGAATGCTCTGGGACTATGACTTGACTCTGGATCCATTCACAACTGTCATCAATGACCCTCTCAGACAAGCCCACTCTCAAATCATTCGCTTCACAAATGAATCTGCTGCCCACCGCTTTGTACGAAACTTCCACGGCAGACAATGGGACTCCTTCAAGGATGAAAAGAAAATGTATGAGCGAATACTATGTGAAATAGTCGATTAAACCATAAAAGGCACTCACTTATCTCTTGTATATAATTAATGTGACTGAAAGAAATTCCAAATGGCATTATACGAATTGTCCTTTTCAAAATGAATGTATGTTTTTTTTAATAAATGACGACGTTATCTCTATCCGTCCAAACTCTTCCAGCTATATCTAACCAAGTCCCATGTAGAAGACGTTTCTTCTGAAGTCGCTTTGACTTCGTTAATGACATACTTTTCCCATGTCCTTTTTAATTTCCATACTATAATCACAGTGTCGTTACCAGACCAGCCAATTACACCAGAGTCGTTGATCGGGGAGTCTGTATGGTATTGTGCTGTATTGACTGAGCAGAAGGACCAAGTTGACTTGAAGTACTGGGGTATTGGCAACGGTAATGGAAAGTTGCGTAAAATATGTCTTCTATTCAGTGGCAACGACAGTCTTGGCTGTGTGTCCAACAGGTCCAGCAGCTGATCCCCAGATACTAAATTGAACACATGCAATGTGTGCTTATCAGAGAGAACTGCCAATTTTGAATCGTTATGAGAAAACTTCATAGATGTAATGACTGCGCGGTCAAGACCCCGCCTAAACTCGTACATTAATGCAGTGTTATGTGTTGAATGTACTCTAATAATGGTTCCTGTTTCAGATGCCGATGCTACCAATGTCCCCAGTCTATTTAAGGAGAGACATCTTATTTTCAGTCTATGTGCTTTGATGATGCTAACCAAGTTCTTTTCCTGGCCCTGCGGTGACACATCCACCAATTGGATTTGTCCCACTTGTTTACCAGGGAATGCAAGCGTTTGGTATTTGGATTCTTTAGATGATAATGATGAAGATGTTGAAGATGAGGTTGGAGGTGAAGAACCTCCAAACTCATTCAATGTAGGTGTGTTATTATTACTTGTGTTTGAAGATGATGAAGGTGATGCCAGGTTAACCGACAAATCGGCCAATCCATGTTCATTATCAATTGTATCATAAGTGGCAAACTTACGTGGTGGAGCTGAGAACCCATAGACAAGTACCTGATTCTGTAACACAACAATAATCCGTACACGTGAAAGAAGAACATTCAAAACAGGTGAAGTGAACTCTAAGCTCAAAGAGTTCTTACGTTTGAGATCATCCCAGATGATTAACTTATTGTTGGCGAACTTGGGGCTTCTTCCGCCGCCCACGAGTGCAAGGTAATTTGTTCTATGAAGCATTGTAATATGGCCAATGCCCGACCCTGCGGGCATTGTAACCGGATGCTGCTGTGGAGGAGAGCTCGATAATATGGGAGGTGACAGACCAGACCCAGATCCAGACCCCGAACCCAGGGAATGAGCCAGCAGAGTCAGTAAGCGGCCTTCACCAGTAGTTACTCCACTCGAGGAGAAGTGGCGTTTAACACGCATATCAAGCGGATTGGTATTGTAAACAAGAAAACCACTCTCATGGCCTACAGCAAAACACCCTTGATCCTGGTTGAAGTTCACACACAAGATCTGAGGCTCACGAGGCCCAGTGTTGTTTAAGGGTGAATGAGTATTCATAACACGCGTGAATATATGCAAAACCCCAAAATCTAAATAAATTGACTAGTACGAGGTGGAGGTGGGGGGAAGGAGGAGGAAGGAGAAAGACAAAGGCTATGCAATCAACCTACGCTGCTTTCAAACACACACAGGTCCACAACAAAATGGAGCCTCCTAATGACTTAAACTGTACCTTGTGTCGTCAAGTGTAGACAAAGAAGTACGAGTACAAAAAAATGTTTCCTTGGTGACACACTTTTACTTGATATAGATTTACCGTAAAAAGTAAGCCAATCAACACGATCAATAGGTATAGAATGGTATGAAAAACGCACAAGAGGGACAAGGGTGATTAAGGTTAATGATTATTTAAAAAAATAAGCACGATTACTGCTTCCTTAAGATCCCGGTGGTAGGTGGCTCGTCTCGTATATTCGTCAATTAAAATATTTTGATTATGATGAGAGGATGATTGTTTAATTATATATATACTGGGGGGAAGCAAAGGGAGGTAAACACAAGTAACTGGATCAAAGATCGTTTAAGTAAACTGCGAATATAATGATGGTTACGAGAGAAAAGATAAACATGAATGTTAAGTGGTGACGAAGTGATGGTTTACACAAATGAGATTTAACCAGTGTAAAAAAGGGGAAAGTCTAGCACATGTACGAGGGAGTTAAAGTACAAAAACATAAAGACTACAACTAGTGCGTCTCTAGTTTCATCAAGGCTCATCTTCTCACCTTAATTTTGGATCAGACCTTGTATTGTGTCCACTACTTAACTAACGAGATCATCTTGTGGTTCCGAATCAGGAAGTGTTTCTGGAACCACAAACAAATAAACATTAAGAATAGAGAAACATACCACAAACAATGTAGTTTAAAATAGTTCTTCTTCAATTGGGGTTGTCTTAGTTGCAACTTGGTTAGTGTTAGTATTGATCTTGGTGTTGTTTATTAGATTACAAATAGGGTTTTAAGGGTTGAATGGTTGATTTTGATGAGCGTTGGGGTGGTGATACCAGCTAAGAAATTTAAAGAGATCTTTTCATGAGCCCTGGGGTAACGGTTATCACCGAACATTCTTCACGTTGTTGACGTTGTGAAGAATGCTTTCATTCGTGTGTTTGGTGACGATATAATTAGTAGACTTTGATTGAGATATTACTTCTAGGATTGCCTTTATATATGAATTGACTGATACGTTCTTCTTTATTGGTTCACTTGTCTTAGAGATCCAACTACTAGTTGAATCTTCTTTATTACAAATATCTCCTCTCTTATATCCCTCCTACATTATATATATCTTGCAGTAATCCTTCTTCCTAACCATTGTTCATAACTCGATTGTTCCCTCTATTCTTTTCACTCGATTGTTCTCTCTATTGTCTCCAATTGTCCCTTTTGCTCTTTGATTACACTACCAATTAACCCCCGACTTTCATCACTCTGTCTACTCTCTCTCTCTCACCACTCTCTCGTACTCTCTCACTACTCTCTCACTACTCTCTCATTACTCTCTCACTGCTCTCTCATTACTCTCTTTACTCTCAACTCACTACTCTACTCTCAACTCATACAATCGTATATTCCAACATCCTCTACCTCGAAATATATATAGTACATCTCCTTCCCTTGTATTTTTCCACCTTCAATCACTCTCGATATCCATTACTTCATCCCCATCATCACTAGATTCCTCTCCTTTCATTAAATTATGCGCTATCAAGTTCATGTCTTCACTTGATTGTCCTTCCAATCCTTGTCCCTCAAACTCATTTCTCGCAGGCTCCAGAAAGTCTCCTCTCTTGAGTATTCGTGTCTTGTTGTTTAATGGCGTCATAAACTTATTGATGGATCCTTTTCTTGATTCTATACTTCCAAGATGCATCAACTTGGGTCTTTGTGAATGTTGTTTCAACTCTGACAGCGCATCCACCTTCTTCCCTACGCTACCCATGAATACACTGCTGTTGTCGGCATTCAGTTCCAACGCCCTCTTGAGCAAATCGGACGCCACAGGGTCGGACGGTGACACCCCCAACGCATCGTGCAAAATGTCAATCGCCTTGAAAAAGTTACCCAACTTCAAATGGATAAGTCCCATGGCAGACAACACATTGGAGTCGTCCTTATTGCTGATCTTTAATACCTGGTTAAAACAATCCAATGCCTTATACGGCTGGTTTCCACGTCTGAACACATGCCCCAAATTAGCATGGATCGACACCCATGTTTTCGAATCCGAGTTCAAGTACTTGGCTGCACTAAGTGCCTCACTTAAAAACAACTCAGCCTTCACCAAATTGTTCTTGTGGAAGTTTATCACTCCTAACTCGTTGAGCAAAAGTGGGTCGCTGTTACAGATACGGTACAGTGTAAGCAAGTACTCCTCAGACAAGTTCAAGTTGTTCATTTGCAAGTGTTGCATTCCAAGAAACAAGTTGGGCAAGTGTGTCCCAGGGAAAAGCCTGGCTGCAAAAGCATACGCACTGATTGCTTGCTCATGCTCTCCCTCGGCTGCAAAAGTATGCGCAAACCCGATCCATGCTTGTCCAAAGTTGGGGTTGAGAAGTGTCGCCTTGGAGAAAAACTTTCTAGCTTCTATAATCTTGTTGATCGACAAGTAGTATATTCCTATGGCTAGCCACGTCACAGAGCTGTTGGGGTGGTTTTCTGCCAACTGATGTGCTTTCAAAAACAATTTATTTTTACCTCCCAATTCATGTAAACACAGCAAGTAGTTGGGTAAGATGTCAAAGTTATAGGCATCTTGAGAAAGTATCTTCTCACATACCAACAAGCATTCATCAAAGTTGCACTGAATGAATAAGTAGTCGGCACGCGCACCAAGTATATCAGCATTGTCTCCTAAGTTGTACTCGTCCTTCAATATATGTTCTGCTTCATCAAACTTGGTGACGTTTAAGTATTTACTGAGTCTTGTTGTATACAACAATTTGATTAATTCATCATTATCGTCGGCGTCTCGATAGTTGAGTGTGGTGATGAAATCCCATTCTTCCATGGGAGTCATCAAGTTGTTGTTGATAAGTTCGTTGAACGCTTCAAAGCACTTAACATCTACCAAGATCGCCTCCTTGTAGCACTCTTTAGCTCGCTCAAAGTTGTTTTGGTTAGCATATATCTTCCCTCGCAAGAAACACATCAGTGCTTCCAATTTTATACCTCCGTCGCTGTTGCGTACCTGGTAGTTGTCATCTTTACGGAACGGGTTCAGTTCGCCAATCAAGTCGAGTGCATCGTCCCAAAGCTCAAGCTTGATAAGTGACAATGCAGCCAAGTATCTACAGCTCACCGACTTTTCAAACTCAGGTTTCAGAGTCAATAGCAGCTTGGCCCGCAAGTAATTGCCATTGTTGATATATACCTGTGCAAGCCAGAATGCGTCGTTAGGGTCGTCTGTAAGTGCAAGAACCTTGTCACCGATAAATTCTGCCGACTTATACTGGTGTTGCATTAATGCGTCATGTCTCCAAAGCCTTAGCTTCTCCGCTTGCGTAAGCGGTTCACTTGGTACATTACGACTTGTATTGGAAGGAGGCTCTTGTGAATGGTTGGCATTGGTACGATCCAAATTGAAAAACAGCGACTGTGTTGACCCAGGCGTGTCAAAAAGCGTAGACTGCTGTGGGTTCGGAGGTGTAATAAACACCTCCAGCTGTCGTTTGCCCGTTACCATAGGCGATATAAATAACGTCGAATTGTGCTGTGACGGCGTCTTTTGAGATTGAACCATTCTTCCACTACTTTAATTGACTCTCGAATTAACTAATTTACAATATCCTATACCCAGAATCGCTCACTCAACTCCTTTTATTCCTTGTCCACTTCGTCGTTTGTTTTCGATTGCAAATGCGATTTTTTGATCTCCAGTGAATTTTTGGCTGCTGCTTATTTTTTTTGAACTCATCTCATTTCCAAGTACATTAAAGATGGTGAAGAAAGCAAGTAAAGTTGTTGTTAAGGCACCTAAAGAGACCTCGAATACTCCCAAGGATGTTGAGGATGTTGTTGATCTCAAGTCTAGTTTAAAAAACTCGACTACTACAACGAAAGTTGCAAGTACTTCTAATACTTCTATCCAATTCAGAATTATGGCAGGCTCGTACGAACACAACTTGTTGTGTGTTTCTGTGATGTTGGACCCTAATGGTAAGCGTGATGCGCTTTTCCAACCTATATTTCACTTCCAGGCACACACTTTGTCTGTCAAGACTATCGATGTTGCCAAACGTTATTTGGTGACAGGTTCTAACGATGAGCATATCAGAATCTATGACTTGCAGAAGAGAAAGGAATTGGGTAATTTGTTAAGTCATCAGGGTTCGATCACTGCACTTAGATTCTCGGATGAAAGCTCGGTTACCCGTGACTTGCAACTGAACGAGACCACTGAGAAGACAGGTAAATGGCTCTTGTCAGGTTCTGCTGACGGGAAAATCATAATATGGAGAACCAAGGACTGGGAGACTTTTGGAGTTTTGAAGGGACACACTGACAAAATCAATGATTTATCTATCCACCCATCAGGTAGAGTTGCCATTTCCGTATCGAAGGACCAAACCATTAGATTGTGGAACCTCATGACTGCTAAAAAGGCTGCCATCTTGAAAATAAAGGGAAGAGACCACTTGGGTCAACAAGGTGAAACAGTAAGATGGTCATTGGATGGTAACTACTTCTTTGTTGGATTGTTAAACCTGATACTTATCTACAATACAGAAAGTGCTAAGATTGTAAAGAAGGTGATATTCAAGTCAACCTTAATGAACTTTGAAATTACCAAAATCGAAGGTACTGAATACATTGTGACAGGACATGGGGATGGTACGATTGATTTCATCGACTTTAAGAAAATAGAACTCCCTACTGACCAAGACGAGAAGAAGGTCTGGGACTCGAAGGCAGAAGAAATTAAACCAGAGTTCACATTGAGAGGACACACCAACCGTATAAAGGGATTCACATTTTACACTCACCCAGTAGAAACCTTGGGTGTTCCATACATGATCTCAGTATCATCAGATGGAAAAATAGTTGTGTGGAACATATCTAGCAAGGT
Organism: Kodamaea hsintzibuensis (nom. inval.); assembly: GCA_030568835.1. Classification (NCBI taxonomy): domain Eukaryota; kingdom Fungi; phylum Ascomycota; class Pichiomycetes; order Serinales; family Debaryomycetaceae; genus Kodamaea; species Kodamaea hsintzibuensis (nom. inval.). Next base: position 475,078 of record JAJMJA010000006.1, read on the forward strand.
CAGAGACCAGGTTGCTGTTTATGACACTGGTGAAAGATTGAACTGTGTTGCTGTAGCATCTGAGTCGGTTGAAAAGTTTGAAACCATGAAAAAGCGTTATGAAGCTATTGGAGGTGAGGTAGAAAGTGAGTCTGAATATGAATCTGATGGTGAAATAAAGAGGGTAATGGTTCCAAAAAAGACCAAGAAAAGTAAGAAGAGAAGAGTTACTGTGACATTGGAGTAGTCTAGTTATAGTTGCTATGTGTAGCAGGTTATAAATATAATTAAATCATGTACATTAAAGATTTCACATAGCAGTAGACATTAAATAATGATTCCACATTTAAGTACGCTCTACAGTTAAATCACAATAGCCATATTGGTAAAATTAAATATACATTAAAGAAATAAGGAAATCCAGCCCTTCCTAATCCAATCTAGCAACATGTTTGTCAAACAATTGCTTAGCCTTGACCCATACTGGGGAGGTTTGTCTGTTTGGCAAGTCCAACAACGATGGTAACAAGTCTTTGGCAAAGAACTCAGAGGCTTCTCTAGGCAATAAAGAAGGCAAGTGGTCGATCGAATTCACCGACAATTTTGGACCTGCGGTGGTATTTACCCTTACGGTTGGTTTAGAGAAAGTGGTGGCAATCTCATACACTGGAATTGGGTTGTGTGGGTTAGTGGTGTCAGCCGAGACGTCAACAATAGTAGTCAATTTTCTGTCTGGGACATTCAAAGTTTCATAGTTAATGAAAGGAGCGATTGGTTGAGACAAGTAAATACAGTTGATAAAGATATTCGAGTCAACGATTTCTCTAAATGGTCCACCCTTGGCAGTTTCCTTCATATCCCATTTGGTGATGTTTTCGTCTGGGATTCCTGCCTTTCTGAAAAAGTCAATGGCTCCAGAGCCACAACGACCCAAAGCTCCGATGACCAATGCGGTTGGGTATACACCGCCATTCTTTTTCAAGGCAGCATCCAAAGATTTCTTGACGTCAGCAATCAAAGCATCTTCGTTAGGGTAAGCTTCAACACCAGGTAAGTCCTCAGAGTCGTCATGAGTTTGTTTCCAAGCCCAATCAGCAACACCAAGAGCAGCACCAGCGAAACCAGCGTAGAACCCAAAGGCTGCAACTCTTCTACCTTGGTCATTTTCCAAAAACTCCAAGTCGTACAAAGTACCCTTACCAGCAGGGAATCTCTTCAAAACGTCTTTCCAACCTCCTTGGTCTTTGTAACAATGAGCAAATTGAATATGTTCATGTACCAAAGGGAAAGTTTCGGTTTCTGGTAACTCTTTCAACCCATAGATAATTCTATCACTTGGTGCCTCTTTCCATGAACCTTCAGGAACAATTGTGGCTCCGGCCCTCTCATACTCAGAAGTCTCGAAAATAGACTGGGACGATTTCTCAACATAAACCTTGAACCCAGCATCAATCAATTGCTTGGCTGTAGTAGGAGTCAAGGCAGCTCTAGCCTCAGCTGGCTTAGTTTCGGCTCTCAAATGTAATGTAACTGGTGTAGACATGGTCAATGATAATAGTTTGAACTTATTAAAGGGATTTTTCACTCTTATTTATACAAAACTTGCTATCACACCCATGCACTATCACGATAACCTCATTATGATGTGCAGGAATGACTCTTTCATACTTTGTGCGGCAACGCGTGAAAAATTATGACTAAATGGGTTGTCAAAATCTTCGGCCCATGAAAAATGTGAGTAATGTTGGAGTTACACAAATGGAAAGGTGACATAGACGTTGACTCTTATTTGGTGAAGGTGGAGAGGTTCAACGGTTTTGAATGAGTAATGTTTGAAGTTTTCATGGAGTTTTTGTATCTTAATGTTAATATGTTATCTTTTTGTTTTTATTTATGTTTTTATGTTGTGTTAGTATGTTGTTGTTAGAGTATTACTTTATGTTAGTATTGTATTGATACTTCTATGATCGTGTTAAGAATTACATCTAGTAAAAAGTTGTCGTAGTCTTCATTGTTTTACTCTCTTGAATTTCACTCTCATATACCTTCCATTAATCTCTAACTTGTCACTTTACTCTGACACTCCGCAAATAATCTGTCAATAATTCTCTCGTTATCTTAAAAAACTACACTCTTTTTGTTTGCGTCACTTTTTATACGTTTTTCTCTATAAATTGCAAAAATCATTCAAAATCATTAAAAATCATTTAAAGATCTCATAATGAAAGTTGAATACTTATCCCTAGACTTAATGTAAATCCAATAGTATAGTCTATATAAAATCAATCTTTTTTGTTCAAAAGCTTTTCCTTTACTCCACAACAAATACTTCAACTAATCTCCCAAAGTCTAATCCATCACCACTATTCACGTCAAATATTTTGATTCCATCCAAGTTGAATATTCCCTTGGATAACCCAACTATAACTATATTTGTTTCAAATACAGCATTGGGTTCCATCGGTCCAATACGTATATCATTACTTAGTATAATGACTCCACTAGACTTCAACTTGAGTGAATTGTAAAGACTGTTTAGTTGTGTTTTGGAGTACACTACATTTGCTGAGCTACTCGTAGTTTGTACGCTCATCTCACTGTTGGGTGGCAGATACTGCAGCACAGATCCAGGGGTATACACTGGATTGAAATTCAACGGGTTTTGAACTATAAGTGATAAGTTGAGCCTGCTCTTCAGATTGTTAATTGCTTGGATCTTCCAGTTAATGATTTCTCCCAACTTTATGCTAAGCTTCCCCACAAATGTTAACTTTAATCCTGATAACGTAGAGTTTGTGTTAGTAGATAAGTTCACTGTGACTGAAGAAGAGGAGGTTCCTAGAAGTGGTTTAACAAGTTTTTTACTACTTGACACTCCATTCAACTGGGTAGAAGAACTGAGATTACTTCCTGCTTTGTAGAAATTATTGAGCAACGCAGTCTTTCTGGTGTTTGCTCCATTGACAGTCGCTCCATTCTTCTGGAGAACTCCTCCTTGTGATTGGACCTGAGAATAGTTGATTGAAGTCTTTAAGGCATTGTTGATTGGAGGTGCTATTATACTAAAGTCCAAATTCGGACTCCAGTGTGTTGTTATGACATTACTGAAATTCTGTATGCTTCCAGTAACTTTATTGTGGTGCTGTACTTGAAGCACTAACTTAATATTGATGGGCTTTGAAAATGGTTGGTTGTTGGTAGCAGTGCTTTCTGTTTTCTTCAACTCTTTATCCAAATATTCATCACTCATCAATTTGTATGTTAGGTTTAACGAGTCTCCAAATCGGAAACTAATCGGGTACTCATTTTCCTTCAAATGGAACTCTTCGACAGTTCCATATTTGAAGTCAATTGCCATGTTTATGATTCTGAAGTGGAGTTTACATTCATCTTCTGGATCTCTCAGCAAAAGTAACTTACTCAATTCTTCAGAAGATTCTATGTTGAAGGTTGCGAGGAGCATGTTGTTGCGTCCTGCTGGTTTCGTTGACCTAAGTTTAATCACTAATGATACTGAAACTGAGACATTGAAGTTCGTAGTTAATGAGGTTGTTGCACTTGACGTAGAGCTTTCACTGGGGCTAGGTGAAGGGGATTTTGCTTTCGGTTCAACATTGTCAACTTTTACTTCGCCTTTTTCTTTCTTCTCCAACAAAACACTCGACAAGTGGAGTGGTTTGAAGTTGGAACTTTCAGATACCAGATTATTCAATTCTGATAACAAGTTGCTGGAGAAAGCAGGTACATAATCAGGAAGGCTCGTCTCCAGTGGTAACACAGTTTCTCTACTTGTAACCTCAATATCTTGAGTACATAAATTTTTATCATTATCGCTGAACTTGCATGATACCAATAACTCAGGATTCGGAAACTTCTTACGTGGATATGTCACGGGCATGGAGATCTTCCATACCATACGGTGTTCATCCTCCGTATGTTCATCATAAAGTAAATGGCTAGGATTCAATATAATGTCTAGTATACTGAAGTTACTAGCTTCTGCACCATTGACAGATAACTTGGAAAATGACACCAATTCACTATTCTCGATAATATCCGACGGTAGTATAGATACGTTAACATGCATTCGATATTTCGTCCTATCGGTGTCATCATTAGTCGACTTGTAGATAACATAGAAGTCAATAGTCTCATCAAAAAACACTATACTTCGGTTCTTGGCATTCTCAAGTTGCTCCAACAAACTATCAATGCTACTGGAAGACGGATCTAGTACATCTTCTATGCTGTTAGGTAGCAATACAGAGATACTCATTACTCCCCAATTATCTTGATCCACCACCTGTCTTGATTTTTTTTTATTCAGTTTAAATATTTGTGCGCGTTTCAGATCAGTATCCATTAGTCTATAAACGAAGTGTATATATACATCAATATCCTACATAGAGACCTCCCTCTCTTACTTCTAGTTCATCGATGATGAATGTAATGAATTCTGATTTCGGGTCCCAGCCTAGTTTTGCAGTAATGTTTAGGTTTTGGAGTTTAGGTAGTCTTCCATCATTGATGGCTAATGCCAAGTCAATAGCTTCGAGTTTGGTAGATGTTCCTAACATTCCGCTGCTATTGAGGTATAATGATTTGAGTGGTCTTGGTATGACCAACAGTGGGAGATTCTCTTCATCGAAAAATGTGTTGGACACGTAGTCTACTGCTATCTCTAGTGATATCAAGTTGGGGCAGTATGTGAAGACAAAATCTAAAGAATTTGTCTGGAGGCTGGGCATTGGGAATTGAACTTTGAGTGAGGTTAATTTGCTACCTTGTTTATTGAGCACATGGTGGAATCCAATATCGGAGATTAATGGGCAATGTGCAAACTCCATTCTCTTGAGAGAGTCAGGTAAGTTCGTTCGTAGGAGAAATTCATCTGATATGCTTCCTGAGACTCGTAAAAATGATAACATAGGAGGCCATTCAATGTTCTCTAAATCATACAGATTATCCAACTTTATCGATGATCTTGGAAATGATAAATGTTCCAAACAGTTCAAGTTCTTAATAGATGCAAACAACTCCTTGAGGTTTAATGTTTCAGAAACCAAACGTAAATCTAACACACGCAACTGTTGACAACTCTTAATTGCCATTTGAGGACCAAACCCAAAACTGGTCTGGGGAGAAATGAAGATTTGCAAGTTCTTGCTTGCTCGTTTCAACAACTTGGCAACAAAAGCATTCTTACCAGATTGTATGACGTACGACAAGTTCAATTCGTAGATGTAATTACCAATCGTTTTGTTGTTGGAGATGGTATCCATAAATGCAAAAAAGTTGGTTGCTTTAATGAGTGGCGATTTGTAAATGTATGGAAGAACAATCGAATGAAATAACTTGGAAACTCTTAAAAACTTGGGCTTAAGTTTACCAGTACGGTACAAGATATCCACAATGTACTCTAATATCTCTACTGGCAACTTCATAGCGGAGTCATCTTCAACTTGTGCTAATACATGATTTTGTAAGTCAACTTGTTCAGGAATTAACTCTGTGCCTTGAAGGCAATATTGAAGAACATCAACCTTTTCAAACTTGGATCGAGGCCATACTTTGCCACTCATCGGAATCTGCTCTGTTAAAATATATACCGAGCTCACATTGATATTGTTCTTACTAAATGCATCCTTCTTATTCCCATAAACATCAAGCCCTCCAACATGATCATTAGATTCCTCCTCCTCTTGCTTTACAACCTCCCCTTCCTTTTCTTCTTCATCCTCCTCATCACTGGAGTTTTTCTCTGTGTAGTTGGATCTATAAACGTACCTCTTATAAGGAGGACGCAGTTTCTTGGGTCGCCTCTTGTTAGCTATCTTGAATTATATATAGGTCCCTAAACCTATTGATGATCAATAATTTCGATTATTGGATTTTAAACCATCTAAAAAAAACGGGTTCTGAGCCCGCGCTGCCCTGATGCGCTCTACAAAAATAGCTGCAAAATAAAAAGAAAAACCATATATTGAAGGCGAGAAAGAGAGAGAGAATTGAAATAGGGGAACCTCGATTAATCTTCATCTAATCCAGTTGGTGAGCGGGTTCTACGGTACATTCTGTTTGGAGAGAATACATCTACTTCAACGTCGATGTCAAAGTGGTTGGCGAGCTTGTTTAATATCTCTGCTCGTGTTTCGATGTTACCTCCGTTATTATAGTACTTTTCCAAATCTGGATTGTTGTTTGCCATTGGTTTCGTGCGATCGGGTTTCGTTTTGATGGGTTCAAACTTGGAGCAGTCTGAATGGTTTGCTTGTAGGCGGAACTGTTTTAATCCTGTAAACAGACTCACTTTGGATTGCTCTCCTTCTCCAAATGGATATAGGTTCCACATGTACTCGTGTTTGCGTCCAATAGTATCTTTCAAGAACATCATAGGGTACAAAAAGAAGACCTTGAAGTATATGATTGGCAAGAACAAGTAGGCACTTACACAGAATCTCATCATGCTGAAGGGGATCTTGATCGATACCAAAAATATCAAGTCCTTCAACTTCTTCAATGGGAATGCGTAGGTGTCCACCTTGCTGAGTAAACCGTCCAATGTGAACAAATTAGTGAACACATACGCTCGTAACAACTCCCATGTGAGCAACTTCACTACAACAAATGCCTGTTCGTATTGAGTCGCTCCTTCCATAGACATCCTGACCAATCGAGGGTTTACCTCGCTACTTATGGCGCCCCACATCCTCAAGGGTTGAGCAAGTATCCTGATAGACAAGCTGCTTAACACAGACAAAATAATGTGTTTCAATTCCTTTAAAATCGAAACTGACTTTTTGTCTTTGTATTCATCAACTAGAATACCAGTGGACTTTTCTTGGGGTGTATTGTTTGCCGCTAAGGCGACTGCAAACAGAACGGGACTGGCGAGCGCAGTATCGATACCTTGCTCTCCAGTCTCTTCCTTAATTGTATTCATTTTACGAACGGTCGAGGTGGCTGCAAAATTTTCATCATCATTCTCTTCAGTAGGTGATAAGTTCAACGGGAACGGCTTCAAATACACCGAATTGTCGCCCGTTGTCAACATCTCAGGTTCGTTGGGAAATCTGAATGCTGTACGAGGAGAAGAGGGACTCAAGTTGAACTTTTTCAAGTTGGTCAACGTATCTTCGATCTTGTTCAAGTTACTTGACAAGCATTGGATCTGGTTATTTTGAGCTCCAACCAACTTATTTATTAGGTGCTTTTGGGTAGTTGTGGATTCCTCCAAGTATACGCGCATTTTCTCCATGTTAGACTCCAAGGCTTTGCTGAGATGGGAGTCACTTTCATCTTCATTGGTTTTATTTAAGAAGGTCTCACGTAAAGAAGACTCGTCTGACAAAAATGTATCGATGTTTGATTCGTTGAGTTTGAAGTTCTCCACTTCACTTTGCTGTTCAACGGCTAAGTCTTTGGAAATGGTGAGAACCAATCTGAATATCAGCCAAACTTGGAACAATACAATGTTGGCGTTGTTGAAGATGATGGACCTTCTAAAGTTGTCTGTGAAGTTAGCGATTATCATTGTTTTTGTGCCGTACATCAAAAGAGACCCCAAGAAGGATGATGCAAAGCAAACAAACAAAGCGACTTTCTCCAACTTGACCATTTTCTGGATGAGTACAAGGTTGTTCTTCAAGGATATTCTCTTCGTGTCGTTTGCAGGAAAATCATATTCGTTCACCACTATTAGAGACGAGTTGATGTGGCTGATCAACTTTAATTTTGCAGCTTTTAATTGTTCCAACCAAGCCCACGGCCATTCGATGATGAACTTCATTATTCCACCAACCAACAAGACTGTGAATCCGTTGGTGAGTAAGTTGGCGATATCGATTTGTGCTTGAGCAGCAGAAGAGCTGCCAGAATGGCCCCAGAATTTGCTTGGTACAATTATAGCAATTGTGGTGGGTAAGATAAGTGCACTGAAGGTAAAGTATTTTAATCTTGATTCTTGGCTTGTTAGGTTTGTTAAACCCAGATGTGACATTGGTGATAACACGGACTTGATTTCACCTTCCAACGCGAGATCCTCGGCGTCAGTCTTGACTTTGTAGACTTGGAAGGGAGGTTCCAAAGTATTCGGCAGCGAACCTTTCTGAGTCTCGGTGGTTGTTGAGGAATTGTTTGTTTGTGAGTTGATCAGCGTGTCCAAGGTTATGTTGTTGTCATCTCCGATCTCAAAATCTGTTTCTGCATCTGTATACTCGACAGCACCAAGATCGATGCTACTAGACTTGGACTTGACTTTTCTGAACCTCACAGGATCTGGAGTAGGATCTGGAGTAGGTAACTCATTGGCTCGTGAATTCACTCGGCCCCCATTTGTATTCAAGCTTAGTGTCCCAGACATACTTACTTTATTAATTATTCTAGCCAGCCGCTTGGAACTGGCACCTGAAGCAAAAGAAGTCAAAGTAGTACTACTCATGACATACTACCAAATAGTAAATAAAAGATCTAACGCTCGATGTTACCTTCTCTACCAAGGGAAAAGAATCAATGGTCCTATTATTTTAGTAGTCAAGTACAATAAATTTGATGTGTTACGCAAATCACCAGCACCAAAAGGGCCAATGCCTAAATAAATGACACTAAAACAACAAAAACAACAAACAAGAGTTGCCAAGATGGTAGAGGGAGGAGGGGGTGATCTGAGAGGGGACGAAACCTCAGAACAATCATATCATAGAGTTAGAGTGGGAGGCGTGTGTTTGAGAAGCTTACTTGAATGGAGTTTCAGAAATGTTGTTGATCTGGACATGATGAGGTCGAGGATCGTGTTGGGTGCCTTGGGCAGCTGCGTCGTTTAAATGCGTGCGTTTGTGGACGTGTTTTGTTCGTATTTATCAATGCTTTTGTGTACACCTTGTACATAGACTTCCGTTTTAAGTATCAACATTTAGATTTTCTCTGGATCACTTTTATTCTCAAGTTTTGTTCCCTTTATAGATGTGGCTCACGTGAGCTAATGATGAAAATTTTTACCCTTTTTTCAAGCTCTGATAAAAGGCAGACGAGGGAGGGAAAAAGTTTTCATTCGCCACTAGTTTCTTTCCACAATGGTTTTAGTTAAAGATTTATTGAACCCTAACCCAGCTACTGAAGCTGAACAACATAAGTTGAAGACATTGGTCCAATCTCCAAGATCATACTTCATGGACGTCAAGTGTCAAGGATGTCTCACCATCACCACAGTTTTCTCACACGCACAAACCGCCGTCACTTGTGACAACTGTTCTACCATCTTGTGTACTCCTACCGGTGGTAAGGCCAAGTTGACCGAAGGTTCTTCTTTCAGAAGAAAGTAAAAGAGTTTGCATTAGCTTCCATTGAATGGGAGACCTATTGAGCATTTTACTAGATTTTGTATTATAGATGGTTTTTTTGAAGGTTCTTGGTTTGTACGTAACAATACATGTGTTTTTATACTATTAACAGATCACACTATATTGTGTGTGTGTAGACTATGTACTCTGAGGTTCCCTTTTCAAAGGTGCGTGTAGACTATTTACTATATGATGAATATCAGATTGATCTCATCAAATGCTTGAATTGCTTAACCCCAACTCCCCTTAATATGCTTGCTTACTTTCCATCATACTTCCTAGCATCAACATCAAACTTTCTTCCTTGTTTAATATACTTTCTCAGCCTCTCCATTTCACTAGCAATCGAATCTGTCAAATTGTAAATCTCATTTTCGAATGCGGTTTCTGTGGAACTTACAATCTTCTTCCATTGTTTCTTTCTCTGTTCCTTCAAAAACGTCTTCTTTTGAGTCTTACTAAGTGTGTCCAATTCTTGGATTATTTTGTCCGATACTTGTTTCTTAACGGTGACTCCCTTCTTCTCCAATGCCCACAAATCTCCCATTTCAACCTTTCTTGCATCGTGATATGCTTGTTTTCCAATACTCTTTGGTACTTGCCAAAGTTCAAGATTTCCACTAGGTGAACAAACCTTCAACTTGACATTGTTCTTCACTTTGGTAGGTTGGTCTAATATTCTACCCCAGTTATTTGGATCTTCGGGATCATTAAGTTTATCGTAGTTGCTGTACTCTCTTGAATCTTCAATGCTTTTGATTGTTTCAACATCATTCATACTTCTCTCTGCAATAAGGTACGAATAAGATCCATTCTCTGAGTTCTTACCTCCTGGTCTTCCTCCTCCTTCAAGCTTCTTCAATGAATTTCTGCTTAAAGAATCCAATCCAAACCCGTCCAATGCTTGTTTGTTCCATCCTGTAGCCAATCTTTTACCTTTTTTCAACTCCATGGTATACAGCGGACGCTCGACAACCTTATTGAATGAACAAAAGTTTAAATTGTGCTTGTGTGATGGGATCTTGTAGTACTTGGGGTCTCCCATCTGCAATGGGCATTTTCTGTGATGTGCACATGGTGCCAAAATCTTAATATGGAAATCAACACTTTCACTTGATAATTGCTGGTTAGCGTTTAATGGAATCACATCATATTCATCTCCACCTTCAACTTCAAATTTTAATTCATCATTGCTTGGTTCTCCAAACTTCTCATTCAACTCCTTTTCAAAGTCTGAAACTTCTTTGTTTTCTTCACTTGCTGATACTTCTTCGTTAGAAACTTCTGTTTCGTTCTCTTCCTCAGCCTGAATCTTTTCAAACAACTCTTGTTCAAACTTGATGTCTTCATTGCTTATCATTTGGTCTTCCTTTCTCAACCTTTGTGGTTTAATACTTGAACCTCTGATATATGGCCTTGGAATTTTTCCAACTTCCGTCTCATACGACTCAGGCCTAATCATGATCTGTCTGGCCCTTGCAATAGTCTCGAATCCAACAGAATTTCCTCTTTCAATCAACACCAAATGTCCACCAGGAGCAAGCAACCTGAGAATTAATTGCATGTTAGAATCTATATCTTTCTTGAAGATATGCTCACGAGTAAGAAGTGATTGGTTAACCATTATCAAGTCATACTGCTTAGTAGATGGGAGATTATCTCTTAATCTTGTTCTTATATGTATTCTGGATGCATCGATTGGCCCGAGGTAATCTTCATAATCATTATTCTCGGTTTCTTCTTCAGTGGCCGTTGGTTCAGTCTCTGCTTCTCTACTCTCAGCACCTTCTTCAGCAGCCAAGGCAGCCTCAATTGCCTCTTCTTCTTCACCTGAATAATTCTCGTTAATCTGTCTTGATAGTATAATCTTTGCTCTCTTTTTCATGTGGTGGTTCTTTCTTCCAATAACATATGCGTCCTTATCCTTTGGTACCCAATCGTCTCCCATGATTTCATTAAGTGCCACCATGCCAGTTGCTGGTCCGTAACCTATATCTAAAATCCTTTGTGGATTGAACTTTTCAGCACCTACTCTCTTCTGTAATTCAAGCAACACTTGTCTAGCATGAGAATAGTTTTGTAAAAATAACCCTCCAATGTGAGCATCTGAATCTAGAGGCGAATCTGGTGACTTGGTGATTTGATCTTTAGAGATACTTTGATATACATTTGCAACTCTTTCACGCAACTTATCTGGGATGTTCTGGCTCAATATGTTATTTTGAATAACTCTCGAGATCTCTCTAGGGAGTCTTGTAATATTTTTATCAACTCTTCCAAATAATGTCTTGTCGTGCAATCTAGCTTCTTCTGCTGTATCTCCCTTGATGAAAGAACCATCTGGGTTTCTAAAAGGAGACATTGATCCATAATACGATTGCAGTTCTAAATCTTCTTTGGTAGACTCCTTATCATCTTTTATACCTTCACTATAAACTAACAGTCCAAAAGTAGAATCTGATCTTCTTGAAGAAAATGGTAATTGAGATTCAGGTCCTTGTTGTGAATCCTTGACAAAGTCATAATGAGAACTTTCAATTTTGCATCTCACTAACGTATTAGAAAAGTGTCTAGCTGTTTTCTTAGAAAGTGCCTGAGGTAGACCCCTTCTACAATAAACTTGAAGCATTAGATTGTTAATGATTCAAGATGAGCTGCTAAAAGTAAGTAATCTTAATGTCGCATAGTGAATTTTCAGACATTTTTTCAAACACAAACGACATTTACAGGCACGAATGAAAATCAACAGAATTTTTACAAAAGGTAGCATTTAGAGGAGAAATAAGATGTTCTTTAAACGTGCTGTAGGACTTGGAATTCCAGTTGTTGCTGGTTTGACTGCTTTCAAATCAACTAATGTTGTTTCCAATGAATCCAAGCGTAATTTTTATGAGGATGAAAAAGATGTTGTACCTATTCCCGGTACGGTTACTCCAGCAGCTGGATCTCAAATAGAATCATTAGGTCCAAACAGATTAATTGATGGAGTATCAGTGAGGTCTTTCGACTCAGTAGAGAGATTCTTCAAGGGAAGCAGAGAATCTGTGCAGTCCACAGTCCAACAAGCAAAGGGTCTTGTCAATGATGGATATGTTAAAATTAATGAAACTGAAAGACAAGTAACCTCAACTGTCAGTGGATTGCACCATAAACCAGAAGATTTGTTACCAAACTCTATTTACATTGTCATCGCTGCATTGTCTGGTAACATTCTTGCACGTCAAAGAGGTATAGTCTCGAAAGCATTGCTCCCAATCGTCTTTGGAGCTGCATCTTTCAGATACTTTTTACCACAAACTTTTGCAAACACTACTGAATTTATCTGGAAGTTGGAAAAGACAAACTTACCACAAATTGCAGAACAGCAAGAACTGGCTGTTACCAAAGCCAACCAGTTTGTCAAAAGTATTGAACAAGGCACAGAGTCAAGCAAAAAGAGCTTACAATCTAGAGTTGAATCGTTGAGAAAATCAGTGTCTGATGTCACAGGATTGAACATTGATGAGGAAGTGTCGAAGAAGTAAAGGAAGAGTTATCTAGACAAGAGTAATTGAGAAGTTGCATTACTACTGAATCGTTGCTTAGAGAGCAAAATAAAGATCAAAACAAAGATGATAATTCGATTACTTGGATATATTTAAATAACATCACGAAACAATAAAATGTACTGAATTATATTATTAATATAATTTCCTGTAGTGAGTGGAGAGAAGTTAGAGTAGTTTATTATTATTATGAAATTAGCACTAAACTTAAACAAAACTCACACAATTCTTTCAAAAAACCTTTCACCTACTTCTGTAGAAATTAAACCAAGCTCCTAGTCTTTCGTTCAACTTTGACCATAGTCTGCCGGTGCTGCAGAAGTAAATCTAATCTGGAAAAATGCGACCATTCATTTTTTGCATCCATTTTATATTAATTTAAACGCCTTATAGAAGCAAACACTCAAGTCCATTCACTTTAAGAACTTTGGCGTAATGATGTGAGTAATAAGACATAGATATTCTTGTCATGAGGGTACTAACAATCCAGGAACTTTAATGGCTTGGGTCCACATCGAATTGGAAAGAACCTCAAACCAATTGGACCAGACTCTTCCAAATTCACAACAGCGCAAACGAATATGCACAACAATGAGAACTCACCAGAGGTTTACTTTTCCAGGCCAACAACGGCATTTCAGAAGATTATCGATAAGATTAGCTTTCTAGGTTTTGGGACCCAACTGGTGAACAGCTCTCCCAATGTAGTTATTAATGAGAAGGGAGACAACAAGAAGCAAGGAGCACTGGCTAAAACATTGGTCACCGTGGCAAAGAACTTGGCTAGCTCACAAGCGAAAGTCATAAATCAGCAAGAGCTTTTAACCAGCCAGTTACAAGATTGGTCGCAGCTGATAACAAACAATGCATGTATGTCTATGATTCGAGAGTTCAAGAATTTGTACAATAATGAGATGCTTTATCAAGTGGCTGCAAGAGAGAGAGTAGAGGCCATTAAAAATGTATTGAATGAGGTTGCTAGCCGTGAAGCACAATACGCTACCATGATTGGAACAAAGGCTAAGCTATTGAAGGAACATAGGGAGTGTGAAGTGAAGTTCGGAAAGAATTCAACAAACACGACGGCTGTTGCTGAGAAGTTAGAGGTTATAAGCCTGAATTTAGAAGTGTTGAATCAACAGAGTACCAGAGCAATTGGTAGAGATCTAAGGATTGCGTTCAGAGATTACGTGGTTACAATGCAATACAGCGCAAAATTGGTACACGATTCTTCTGTTGTGTTTACAAACTTCTTGAGCGTGGTGGACTGGGACACAGAGCTACAAAGGCCCACTAATGGATATGGGAACAGGCACAACGTGAACAGCCAATTAAATAACTCCCAGAACAATAAAGATGAAGCCTTTATCTCTACTGGTAGTTACAGTGGAGGTGCAGTTAATAAACCCAATCTCGAGGACTTAAATGTGATTATAAAGGATCAAGAGTTGGAAGCTAGAAAACAAAACCAATACAACTATGCTAATGGTAAAGTACACCGGGATAAAATATGCCAAGCTTGTGAACGGAATCAATATGGAAAGATTGTCACACCATGCATTGCTCATCGTCAAGAGTACATTTTCAACAACAACCGAGAAGAAGGAAATATACATGTAGAGAACCAAGGTAAACCGTACTTGGGCCGCGCAGTAGATGAGAATGGCTACTCTCCAACCAAAAACAGACCTGAAAGAGAAGAGTCCAGGTTTGGAGTGGGAGTGAACGTCTTGGGAGCCCCAGTACTGTACCAGAATAATGAGCACTGGGGTTATAATTAGATTATAAACCATTTATTAGTGTATCCCCATAAGTTATATATGTACAAGAATAGTATCTATCTAAATTCTAGAACTGATGTTTTCATTTCTGAAAAGCTTTTTACCGATTTCATAAGATGAAATCATAATGGCACAGGAAGGTACCACTTTCATTGCTCTTGGGCCGAACCCAGCATACAACGCACCCATTCCTTCTTTCTCCAAAATGTCGAGCAAGAATCTAAACATCGATGGGCTTTTCGAAGCTTTGGAAAGGTGTCTTTCTTCATGACTCGTAATTTGTAATCTAGTTTTACCCACATCAAATGGATTAGTTACAAAGGCAGCCAAGAACCCGGAGATCGAGCCTGAGATAAAACTGCTTGTGAATACTTTCCCTTCTTCACTGAGGTAGTCCCCCGATAATGCTTTTGTAGTTCTTGCTTTGAAGTACTCATATGACAACCAATAGATTCCTGAAAATGGAACGTCTCTCCATAAAGTAATTTGCAATCCAGTGAATAATTCACCGATTCCTCTTTTTCTAACAGTGCTCCACAGGTCTTTTAATAAGTGAGCTAAGACATTTGCTGGGTTTTCAGTGGGTTTGGTAAGTGTCCTCACCGATGGAATAGATTGTAATCTTGTTTTGAGCAATTCAATTGGAGAAACAAACGATGCTGCTAGTATTCTTGCTAGAGAACCACAAAAGAGTGGGTTCAATGGATGCAGACTGATGGGTGAGTGGTCTCTTATATACTCATACCCAGTAAAGTAAATTATATTTGATGGTACTGCCATGAATAATGTGAGAGAAAGCCCTCTCCATAATGTAGCTATACCTTCGTTTTTACTTATCGATACGAAACCTTGGTATGTAGATGTGATCCTAGGACAATTAGCAGCCTCATCACAGTAGTGTTTGTTAATCCAAAACAACTCTGGGTTTTGTTTTACAGCATCCAGTATTGCTGAGATGTTAGACTTCACTAATGTATTCCTTACTGGATTTGCTCCACTACTAGGCATTTTCAGTTGCTTGTGGTCTGGTGCCTTACAACACTCAAAGTCTTGCGGAAGGATTTCTTGTTGTTGTATTCTGATTCTAATCACATCGAAGGGAGTAACCAACAAAGATGTCAATAATGCTCCTGAACAAGCACTTATAACTCGTTGACTGAATGTTATATTGCCTTCATTATTTGCAGTCGATGCATCTGAAAAATTTGGCTTTGGAGATGCTTTAGATGACCACGAACCTTGAAATATACCCTTATCTACTATATCAAGGTCCGTCTCTTCGATACTTGACATTTCAGATGACATATTATGATTCGAATCAACTATTCAATCCTATATTCCATATACTCCAAATAGTCACTACTTCATCTTTTTTTTTAAAAAAATTCACAAAGGGACGTTACATCCGAGTTTCGGAATAAATCTGAAGTTAACACTAGCGAGCTTGAAAGTGGTGGGTTTAAGCTACAAATTTAGCCGGATACGTGGGTATTGATTATGAAAAGCAAGGTTACTTTCATTGATAGTTATTGATGATTAAGTTATTCAGAGGATGTAGTTGTCTTGTAGGGTTTTAAAGACTAATTATAATTATGTTTGTTGGGTGCAAAATAAAGAGCATGGTAGGTATTGCCTCTCATACATCCTATAAATTGTCTTAAACAAGTGAAATAGAATAGGATTGAAAAGTGTTGGGGATTGTATGTACAAGAAAGTTGTTCAGTACGTTTTCATGACTTCTCTTACTTGTAATTATGCCTTTGTGTTTGCTCTTTCAAGCAACAATGATTTTTCTTACAGTGGGGAACTCTTGAAAAAGAATTATCCTACAGAACCATTGCTCTAGCAGCTTTACTAAGTCCAATGCTTACAGCTGCATACTTACAATCCCTTGAAATACTTAAAAAATCCATACTTTTATTAATTCACAATGGCTCGTCATTCATCATACACTTGAGGTCACTATCTTACACAAGAGATTGACAGTCAAATAGCTTATGCTTTCAAAAGGCAAAACTCTACTAATTATATCTATCGACTATAACTCAAAACCATAGTTTTAAAATGCTCAAATGCTCTAATACTCAACAACAGTATCATTACACTTGTAGATGTTGATGTTTCCATCCTGATTGTAATTAGTTGCTAATATCATTCTGTGTGGGTGGAATGTGGTGGATGATAAATAGCTAGATGTTCTATTACTCAAATAGTTATCATGAGGGTTCTTTAATGTCGTCAACATATCTCCTGACGTGGTCCATAAGTTGACTACTTTAGAACCAGTGGTGATGATTGGAGCATGTTCATGTACATCCGCACATCTCATTGATTTTTCCGATGTGTTGAATGTAAGGACAGGTTCATTCTGTCTGATATCCCATAAGTTAACAAACCCATCGGAGGATCCACTAACTAATTCTCTGAATCCACCACGTTGCATATGCACTTGACGTATAGAGCCGTTCCCAATAGACTTGAGTCCGTTACTACCATTGGCGCCTGAGAGATTTTGGTTTCTTAATCCTCCCCAAGTCATTACCATTGATTCACGAGAGTCCAATCTACGGTCATAAACCCTAAGACTTCCGTCATCAAATCCTGCAACAAAAATATTACCTGCAACTTGGTCCGATGTTAATGTTGTAATAGATGATGAAGATCTGGCTGGAATATCTACCAAACACAATTCTCTGGGTGCGTCCCAAACTCTGATAATCTTGACGTCACCACTGACCAAGAGAGATCCTCTCGACTGTTGCCACTCTGAAATCAATCCTGAACTTTTGGAAGTAAGCAACAAGTCTGTTAACGCTCTCCATGAAGCTACAAGCTCAACGCTACGATTCTCCTCTGTCTCGTCCGCGTACCTGTCATTTCCAAACTCAAACTTGGACTCCGCATCACTGCTTCCATACTCGTAATTGTTGAAGTTCTTGTAAATCTTAACAACACCATCCGAAGATCCAGTAAGAAGTAAGGGAGAGTCGTCCTCATTCAAGAACTTTATATCTGTAATCTTTGTTCCAAACGGATTACCATTGGAGAACTTCTTGACTATTTCTTGCTCTTCCCAATTCCAAATGGAAACATTATCCTTTTCGTCACTGGCAACCAAGATCTTTTCAAACTGAGTAAACTTAATCAACTTTGGTTGTGATTTGTTGTTCAAGGTTGTAATGTTCTTGTTCCAATCTCCACGGATAGCCAAATCCTTTTGTGGTTGTGTCTCCTGGATAATCGCTTCGTTTCTATTACGTCTCCACAATCTTTTAACATATTCTTTAGATCCTGGTTCGTCAATCTCGTTTTTGGACATTTGTGGTTCTTGAAAGTACTCACAGCTGTATTCAAAAAACCCAGAATCCGCAGAAAGTACAGGTGGTTTAGTTAAATCTCTCTTCCTGTAAAATGGTGTTTTAGGTTTAAACTCACTTCCATAGTTTGTCTGTATAGGTCCTGAGTTCAATATCCTTGTAAAGTTCTTCAAGTCATTCTCTTCATTTATTTGAAAACTTTTGAAAATCTTGGAAATGGATAAATTCTTAATCATAGACGAGATGGACTCTGCGTCAGAATTATCTTCAAGATGGTTATTCAATCCATTTGCTGATGCAGATCTTGTAGTTAAGCTAGATCCATTGGTCTGCAATGCCTTTTTACGGTTCAATACAGAACCGCTCGATACTTGTCTTCTAGGTGTTGAGTTGTTCAAAGGACGATTAACAATAGTAGGCTTGTTAGGTTTGAAGCTTTCACTAATGTTAATTGAAGATTTACTTAACAAATATTCTTGCATTTCCTTGACAACTGGACCTAACTCACTTTCATTCAATTTAACCATCACTGAGTCGATTAAAGTCTCAGCTAATTGCTTGACTTCTAAATGTGGATCCTCTGCTAAAATCAAGATTGCTTTCCAAATAGAACTGAAAATAGAACCATAAGCTGGTGATCTTTTTCTGAATTCGTTTAATGCATTTGCATTGTCAATCAATACAATTTCTTCTTCCAATTGGTTGTATGCAACAACTAAAAAGAACTTTGAATAAATGGAAACAAACTTATCAATGAAGAACACAATTTCCTTGCGCACCATTGAAGACCCATCTCCAAGCAAACTCAAAATTGAGTTGGCCAAGCGTAAATCCATTTGCTTCAATTCAGACTTTTTGATGTCTGAAGAATTCACTGCGGCAGGAGCGGACAACGCAGGTCCTCTAGAGTTACCATTTTGTCCACCATTTTCCATGGCACCTTCATTTTCACTAATGAAAGTGGTCAATGCCAAAATCAAAGATGTTCTCACTTCTGGAATAGGATCGTTAAGTAATGTAAGTATCTTCTCCAAATATCCTTCCTTGTAAAGTATCCATTTCCCGTCTGGATATTTGTTCCACAATTGAGATAAAAGTAACCCACACCATTGTCTCAACAAGGGGTTTTCACTTGCGTTGATAAACTTCAAGCAGTTGTTTACAATTTCTATTGAGAAACACAACCTTTGACCATTTTTAAAGTCTTTGATGAACAAAGTGAGAATGAATGCGCTCATTGCTTTGTGGTCATCGTTTATCAATATATTTGCAGCAGCATTAGTTGAACCTATGCTACCGGGTGCACCTGGAGCACCAATTGGGTTAGAGGAACTTGAGTTCAAAATAAGGTAAAAGTAGTTGTAACCCTTGTCTTTGCATAAGTCTTGTTGGGTGCTTTCATGGTCAATGGCCATGATTCTAGCCCAAATGAAAATAAGAACAGGCTTCAATTCTTGTGCTGGTGATTGTAAAAGTTTTAATACATATGGGAAAATACCAATCGATAAAGACAAGTATACAGCCCAAGGTCCCAAATCCAAGAACTTAGAAAGTAAAATCAATGCACGTAATCTGTGGACTTGTGAAAGTAACACTTGAAGTACAATGGGAAGTTGTTCTGGCAATTCTTTAGAAGAAGGGCCAGCATATTTTAACCAGATTTCAAATGCTGTCAATTGCTGCTCAAAGAATGTTGAGTGTTGGTAGTTGGCAAAGTTTTGTGCAGCAGCCACTGGAGTCACTGCACCATTAACTATACCATTAGGTGTTGTGTTGGCAGCGCTACCATTAGCGGCAATTGAAACTCCAGTAGATGCAGAAGATTGAGCAGAACCATTTGTTGGTACTTGTGGTTGGACTGGAGCTGGATTCTGAGGAATCTGAGGAGTGGAGCTCCTCAAGTTACTTGGAGTTGTGGCTAAGTTGTTGTTGTTTTTGATCAATTGAGCAAATACTTGGTCTATAGCCAAATCCCAGGAGTCCCACATTGGATGAAATCTGACCAAGTCAGGTAATGGTGGGTCACTGATGGGGTTACAGTTAAAGTGAGGCATTATTCGTTTTGCCAAAAGAAAGTTACGGAATAACGCAGCAACCATCAAATCCTGTCTGAATAATCTTTTGAAGATTGGTCTTGAAAGTGATGTCCATGCGATTGTGTCTGTGATTGCAGTAAAGATCCAGTTCAATTCACCCAATGGAGTTCTTCTATCTGTGAGTTTACCTGGAATGACAACGTTACCCACTGAATTTTTGGGGAGTAAGGAGTAATAATTCTTTTTGAGTGGACTTTGCATGATAAACCACTTGATGCTAATGTCTATGGGGCATGTCAAGCAGCATGTAAATAAATCGGCTGGCAATTCAGGGCTCATGGGTAATAGCTCTTTGGATTTGCATGCAGCTAATTGGATACAGTCCAAGTATGCTGATGTTGGAGATGGGGAGCTATTGTCGTGGTTGCCTTCGTTGTCATCATCTATTCTCTTTTGTACAAACTTTTTAAAGTTGTGTACAATGTTTCCGGCACTGTTACAGTCGTAAACGAAGATGACTGGAGCTCCTAGCCATGTTTGTAAGTCGTATAATGATATTGGGATATATTGCGTGTATCCTCTATTGAAGACCCATATCTCACCTGAGGATGTGGGTTGTGGGACTCCGTGGCCATTGTAGTGGAACAATATTCTTTCATCCTTGGCGTTTCTTCTTAAGGTGTTACAGAATCGTTTCACATCTTCGACACATGGGTCTAAGGACTGCTTGTATCTTGTTCTCAATGACAATGTCTCGTATTGCGATTGTAAATTTTTCCCAATCGAGTCGAGTGCCTTCTTGGTATCTGAAAAGTTTGCTGGATCACACCAAGCCTCGAGTTTGGCTGCTGGGAATGTTTTCATGATATCTGGTGGGTCAACTCCAAGGTTGAGACAGAGTACCAATACAGCACTTATAGTCTTCTGACGTTCCTTCATGACTTTCCAATCTGTAATAGGTTGGTAATTCTTATAATGCTTAGGAGATAACTTCATTTCCTTGGTGATTGGGTTACCATTAGTGTCGTGTCTTTTGTCATCGAAATAGATATAGAAGGTATTGGCCAACAGTGACAAGAAGTTTTCGGAGTTATACTCCTGTTCAAACCCATGTCTCATCTTATCATTCATAGGTTGCAATGGTCTAGGACCATAATATACCATCGCCATTATTTCGTTGCTTTCAAAGTCACGGCGTGACTGTTAATTTAGTATATTGAAAGATACTTTTTTTTAAATATAATAGATATAACGTATATCAAATAATGTCTTAAGGTAATAGATTCGATATCGATATAAGCCCTCCTTAGAGATGATTATTTAATAAAATCAACCTCTATAATAACTACCAGATGAACACTGATGGAGGAATGATAACGATTCGTCGTATCGCTTAAACTCAATGTGATAAATCTGACAAAATTAAAAAACCTATTGGGTCAACACCCTCCATGTGACCTCGAACGTGACCAGATTAGATAGCTTATATAATGCCCCTTATCAAAAATATAACACAAAAATAAAGGTTAATGATCAAGGGGGTTTAGTAAATGTAAAGATGATCCATTTAATTAAAGTAGACTTCACTCTTTTTTAGTAACACGAATTCAGGGTACTTGGTAATTACGGGATTATAATATTTGGTAATTGACGCAGATACTATTGGAAACGAAACAGTAAGAAGAGCTACTTCAATATTATTATACTTTTTGAATCAACTGATACAGCTTAAGCGGTTGTAACCACATTCCTCAACTCCACACTATTTTTTTTTGATTTGTGATGGCATCTAAAGAAACAGAGCCAGTGAAGGCTCATGTTGTGAGCAATGAGAGAATCTTAAAGTTTGACGAGGGTCAAGAGGTTCATATTAGAAGGGCCTCAGCCAAAGATTCGCTGCGTTTGCCGCTGTTGACTAGTTTGAACTTCAAGAATACACACTTGTCTAAGTCGCATGCTGTTTTAAGGTATGTTTCTGGAGGGTTTGAAATCAAGGATGATTCTTCAACCTTTGGAACCGTTGTCAACAAGGACTTCATTGCCCCAATTAAAGATAACTGGATCAAATTACTTGATGGTGACACTGTTGGTTTCATCCTTACTAAACCTTCTTCCAACATTAAATCTGTGATTGATGAGAACAAGGGAGAGAAATTGATTGACTTGGACAAGTTCAACTCTCCAAGTATTGGATTGTTGTTTCTGATCTCGGTCACTGACCTGACTATTAAGTTTATACCAACTACTGAGGTTATTGATGTCGATGATGACGAGGAAGTCGAATCAACTATTATTACTATTGATGATGATGGTGTTAAGGAAGCTACTGCCACTGCTCAAGAGTCCGAGGGTGACGATGATGATGATGAAGAAGAAGAGGAAGAGGAAGAAGAAGATGATGATGACGATGATGAAGATGATGACCACTTGTACAATAACCACTGCTGCGCAGGATCTAGCGGTACTATTCCAATGTTTGTACCTAAGATTGGTAATGTTGAAAACAAGACATCAACACCAATTGTGACACCACAAATCACCACTTCGAAGGGATGCCACGGACTCATGGCAGAAAGAATGAAATCAATGCAAATTTCCAACAACAGTAACCCAAAAGAAGAGGCCAAGGGAAAAGTTTATCTTCCAACACTTTACAGACCAATTGAAATTGCTAGAGGCAAGGAAGAAGAATCTGTAACGGAAAAGCCCTTGGCAGTTGAGATTGATATTAAAGATATAGAGAAAGATGATGAAGAAGAAGACCTTGACCACTCTGGGTGCGAAATTGATAAATTCTTGGGCGGCCTCAGCGAGAGCGACGAAAGCGAGGATATCGAGTTTTCGGACATCTCTAGCGACAGCGACAGTGAAGAAGAAGAGGCCAACGAAGATGATGATAGTAGAGAAGAGGAAACCGAGAGCGAAGTTGAAGTTAAATTACCACCTTGTGTAGCCACTATCTGTGGCGGTTCATTTGTTAAGGTTTATTCAAACTGGCCAGTACATGAAGACATCTCGTACGACTCAGATGAGTCTGAAAGTGAAGCTCAATCTGTATCTATCACCAACAGAGGAGCATGGTCTATTACCCCAGTTCCAGAAGCCTACAATACTAATAATGGCAACCTGAATGGCGACACAGATGAGGAAGTTGGCGGTACCACTAGCAGCTCAATAGTATACTCAGAAGGAGAATCGACTCTTGGTAGTCTGCAGCAACATAATTCGTGGTGCGATCACTCATCGTACACTGAAGACTTGGAGCGGGACTCTAAGAGAGAGATTAGAAAGAGGCTGTTTGACGATGTTGAAGCTTCAGACAACGACGAGGAGGAACCATTTGCAACCAGTGGGGTTACCGTTAACATTGGACAACCCCAAAGAAAGAAGGCAAAGAAGACTTCTTCCTTGTTCCGCACCATTCTCAAAGAAGCAGGAAAGTTTGTTGTTTACGCTGGAGTAACAATGACTGGACTTGCATACTATGGAGCTAAGATAGAAGCTGAACGCCAGAATCAAACCTTTGATTTATCGAAAATATTCAAGAAATGATTCTTCTTTTCATTGTGAATCTTACGTTTCATGGTTCTTCGTATTTGGCACTGCTAATTTTGTTTATGGTTTTTATGTTATTGTTTTGTAGTACTTGTTGATTGTATGGTATTTTGGTTTTATTTAATTTATTTCTTACTTGATAATAATGATACATTTATTCGATCGTGTAATGTACAATATACAATGAGTACCGACAACGTTCATGAATATACAATGAGGTTTAAGCCGTTTGTTTGTCACGGCAGATTATAGAGTTGAACATTATTCTTGTGCATGGGATGGTTTAGTTTGCTCCCTTTTTCTTGTAGGCTCTCTTTTTCTTGTCTTGGAGTTGTTGTAGTTGTTGCTGCTGTTGCTGCTGTTGTAGTTGTTTAGGACTTTGGCCTTGGTTGGGTACCATCCCTGGGATTGCCTGCCCTGTAAGATTTGCATGTGGCAGGTTTGCTGAACCAGGTGCGTTACCAGGTATCTTCTTTTGTTGCGACTGTTGTTGGTTCTGTTGTCTTTGTTGTTGAATGTATTGGAACTGTCTTAAACTTTTAAAGAAAGCAGGGTATTTTTGGAAGAGCTGTTGTTGGATCAATTTGGCCTGTTGGATAGCTTGCTGTTGTTGTTGTGGAGTTAAAGCTTGCCCCGTAGGAGTAGTACCAGTCTGCCCCATTTGCCCAAATGCTGTCATACGACTTTGTAATTGCCTGAAATGTTGTTGTTCTTCTGGAGATAACGAATTCTGGAATATTTGTTGCTGTTGTTGTTGCTGGAGTGTTTGTGTACCAGATGATCCTGGAGGTTTGATACTCGTGCTAGCTTGGCTTGCGCCATTCTGGTTGCCTCCAATTGAAGCTGCTGCACCAGCTTGCTGTCCAAGTGCTTGTTGCGCATTTTGGATTCCCTGTGTTGCACCCTTGAGTTGTTGGTTCTGGTTCTGAGTTTGGTTCTGGTTCTGGTTTTGATTGTTTTGACTTAGGTTTTGGTTAGGTGGAACTTGTGGTCGTCTTTGTTGTGCTATTCCATTAGACAAATTGTTATTCATTTGAGGGTTGCGTGCGATACCATTATTGGTAGCACCGATACCTAACTCACTCTTTTCATTCTTCAATGCATGCTGGTTGAGTTGTTGCTGTATTTTTATCTGGGCATTATTGGTTTCAATGCTATTCTGCTGTTGGAACTGTTGTTGAGACTGTTGTGGTTGAACAGGGGCCAGTGACTGTGGACGCGGTTGGTTGAGACCGGTTTTAATATCCTGGTTAATGTTTGCAGTAAGTGGTCTAGTATTGTTTTGATTAAGAGCATTTGCTTGCTCCTGGATCTTAGCCTCTTGCCTTGCCTTGTCAGCTTCTCTCTTTTTCCTAATCTCTTCAAGCAATCTTAATCTCATGAATTGACCAGTGTTTCTGGTGGTGGTTTGTGATTGTATCACTGACTGAGGAGCGCCAACACTAACTGAGGACAGACCATTCTTGTCATTCTTTTTACCTTTATTATCAACGCTATCTTTGAGAGATTTACCTCCCAATGTAGGAGTAGATGACGACGACAAGTTGGTGGTACCGTTCGTTGGTGTGGCACCAGACCCTCCAGTAGCAGCAGATGCAGCAGCAGTCGAAGAAGAAGAGCCAACAACAATTAATTTGTTTTCCTGTGATTCATCAACACGCTTGTACTTTGTAGACATGAGCAACATGATTTCTTCGTATTCTGAAGACTTGTGAAGAACCAATTCGTCCTGGTACAACTTTCTACGTTTCTTCTCCACTGGTTCGGCGTGCAGGTGAACCATCTTATAATCGTCAGTCTTCTCATCCCATTGTCTCTTTGGATATTCGACATCTGGTTTGAGGTAGTCATTGCAGTTGTATGGGTTGAGGGGAACACTCAAGTCCAAGTTCCGCTCAGTCAATGTCAATATTTCAGATTCCATCTGTAGTGCCAATGTATCGGTAAACTTTGATAATGCTGAGTCAGTGTGGTACAACAAATCATAGTAGATAGATAATGGTGTTGGACGGAGTAGTGTTCTGTAAGTTTTTGGTTTTGAAATAACTTCCGTGTTAGTTGAGTTTGGTGAGGCAGATTTTGGAGACGTTCCATTGGCCAAGTTAGCAGCAGCAGCAGCACCAGAAGCACTAGAAGCAGTACCGTTTGGAGTAGCATTTGCAGTAGATTTAGATGCATCAGAAACACTACCATTGCTTCCTGGCTTGAAGGCTTGGGGGTTACCAGTAGGCACCATGTGACGGTGGTCATATACCTGTAATATAAAACAGCCATCATATAAACGAATGGAAAAGTCTTTTAACAACTCTGTCATTTCAACAGGAATTTGTTCTTTTAATACACTCTGGAGAAAGCTCTTTATCATGGGTGAGTTTTTAGGTATTATATTAGATTCCAGAGAGTTGTTGAATCTATAATGCGTTTCGAAGATATGCAACGTAAGTGACGCAGGGTACTTGGAGTACTTTCTCAAGATCTCTTGTGAAGTCTTTGCAAATTGATGTCCTTGGAGATTCTGCTTCTGTCTTTGTTGAAGTTGTTGTAATTGTTGTGCTTGTAACTGTTGCTGCAGGAGTCCAGCATTCTGTAACTTTTGTTGGTGAAGCTGTTTGGCTTGCTGGAGTTGAGCAGCAGTTAACTGCGTTCGCTGGAGTGGTAATGAGTTACTCATTATCGAAAAGTGTCCCAACAGTTGTATGTTTTCAGGAATATGGTTACAGTTTTCTATTCTTCTGATTCTTTACAAGTGTCAATTCAGTTAAAATTTTGAAACCTCCAAACAATCAACCGTATTTGTATATACTCTATACTATGATGGATTGTCTGATTATCGATTTACCAGTGCTCTAGCCCTATCCTCTCCGCCTTTTACACGTTCAATGTATCCGCTTCTTTAAAAAAAATCAATACAATTCCAAAAAATACGAGTGTCACGTGCAATATCATGAGTATATTATTAGTTTATATATATGATAAAAGAGTATAGCTAGTGTACAATATGTAGAAGGAGTGAGTTAGACAGATGATTCGTTCTTGATACAGAATTCAATAGACTTGTGTAACATTTTGCGGTCTTCTTCGTTGAAGACCCATAACCCGTAGATTTCTCCAAATAAGTTTTTCACGATTATCAAGTTATCGTTCAATTCAATGTCCATTTCCAATTGAGGATTTTCCAAGTTTTCTGAGCAGTGTGGGTTTACGAAGTTGACTCCGTTTGGTAAGTAATGTTTTGTAACGTTATTTGGAAGCAATCCTAATGAAAAACATGTGGGGTTGTTTCTGTTCAATAATATTAACCCATAACAGAACAAGTCTTGTAGTTCTTGATACGTTTGTATATGCTGCAGCAGTGGGACTTTATAGTTTCTCAAATATAATGCAAGTGTTCCTTGGTAATCACTTTTAATCCATTCTTCTTGTTCTTCATTGAACTTATATATCACACAGTGTGACGTATGACATAATAATTGTTTGATAAATGGATCATATCTACTGATCACGTTGAAATTCAATGTGCTTCGATAAAGTTTAAGTGCTTCATCTTCCGTGATCTGTTCTTGCGTGATATCATAATCCTCACTATCATCATCTTTACTCTTCTTTTTACGAGCCATCCTTATACTATTCTTATACCTTTTTATTATAAAATTCATCTTCAACAATTAAATTTAAAACCCAACTTAAAGATCACGTGATACACACATTAATGGAAAATATATATATATAAGGAGGAAACAAAGTGAACAATTTAGATATAAGTATAATCAATATGTTTAAATCAGTTTTAAGATCCAGTTTAGCACCAACATTCAAGCAATCCACACGTTTTATTAGTGTTGGAGCCAAAATCCCATCAATTGAGTTGTTTGAAGGTTCACCAGGAAACTCCGTTAAGCTTTCCGAAGAAGTAGCAAAGGGAAAGTCAATCGTTGTGGGTATTCCAGGAGCATTTTCTCCAGCATGTTCTGCTTCTCACGTTCCAGGATATATTAAGAACTTGACCAAGTTCTCCGAGAAGGGATACAACAATGTTTACGTTGTTGCTGTTAATGATGCTTTTGTTACTAAGGCATGGGGAGAATCTTTATTAGGAGATTCAGGAAGCAACATTAAGTTTTATGCTGATCCAAAGGGAGAATTCACCGAGGCTGCCGACTTGCTTTTTGACGCTTCCAAGTTTTTTGGAAACAAGAGATCTATTAGATATGCTTTGTTGGTCGAAGATGGTGTTGTCACTAAGAGTTTTGTCGAACCAGATAACGTTTCTGTCACCATCTCTGATGCCACAAATGTTTTGGCTGAGGCATAATTTTAGTGTGTGCGCTTTTTGAAAAATTGTGTAGAGAGTTAATAAAAATCCTTATGATCCTCTTTCCATTGGTAAGTAGTAGAAGTTTAGGTATTAGTGGTGTACGATCTGTACGATCTGTACTATCTGTACAATCTGTACCATATGTACAATACATACGAAACGTATCAACCAAAGAAGAAGTGGATAAAGCAAAGAAATGGATAGATACTTACCAAGCACCACAAATCCCAAGTAACTTATTTGACATATCGTATAGTAGATCATCAGGACCAGGAGGACAAAAGGTAAACAAAACATCATCCAAAGCAACAGTATCTATGGAAGCTGAACATTGGCTAAACCCATCACATTGTTACTGGATACCTAAAGCAATAAGAGAACAATTGGAAACTAGCAAAATTAGATATGAAAGTAAAAATGGAGGTATACTTATCCAAAGTGATTCCAATAGAAATAGAGATGATAACACTATGGATTGCTTTAGAAAATTATTGACTGAAATCAAACTGAAAACATACTTTGAAGGTGAAGTTAGTGAAGAAGATAAACTTAAATGGAAAGAAGTTAAAGAAGAAAGGAAAGAAGTAAGGTTATTTCACAAGAAGAAGAACAGTGATAAAAAGAAGTTGAGATCTAAAAACTTGAATTGGTGAGTTCTTTTAGAATCAATGGAGAGAGAGAGAGATATTAGAGTATACATATAGCATAGATATTCTAACAATTCATACTCATACATTCACAACACCTCCATCCTTCCACACTTCCACACTTCCACCCTTCCATCCTTCAATACCCCAAAATCACCTGTATATAAAAATAAGAATAAACAAAGCATTGAACATTTTAGTTAGAAAGTAACCAAAGATGCTTTCCGAACCTATTGAGAAAGTAGTTAGTAGTATAGGTAAGATCATTCAAGATCGTATAGTTCTTGATGATACTATATACTTTACACAATTTGTTTCTGACTTTTCAAGTAAGGATGTCGAAGCAATTAATGCTATTATAGATGGGTTTCAGTTAGATTATAAGATCAAAAGTGATAGTATAGATGAAGAAGCTGAAAAGAAGGTCGAGGCTTTCAATACTGATTTAGATCGTAAAGTCCATGAAACTGTTATTGCATCTGCTTTCCAGAAATTAATCGGTGATATCATCTCATCACACGTTGCTCAATCAACACAGACTCAATCAAGTGATAAAATCATTGAGTTCAAAGGTTTCAAATTGAATACACTGGACGTTGAACATTTCAACAAGATATCTGTATTACTCGACTTCTTAGTATTCTTGGTCACAGATGAACTACCTCAATTGAAATACTTGTTCTTCGAAAGTATCTTGAAAACACTGTCTTTATACAGCGAAATATCAACCTACGAAATTGAAAAATTCTGGTACTACATGGAATTCAGAGAAGATACAATAGCTAAGAAAATCTTTAACAATGCTGTTATCTCAGATAGAATATCCTTTTTAGAAATCTGTAACAAGTTGACAGACAAATACAACTTGAAAACACCTAATGGTAAGAAAGACACATACAAAAAAGATACTTTTAATGACAATATTCAATATAGAATAAGACTGTTCTTATCGAATCTTTTCCTTTTTGAAGACAACACAGGACTCAATAAGTACTTCCATGTATCCAACAAAACAACCTTGGAGTTCAAAAAGATCAAAAGTCCATTCATTGAAGATATATTGTACATCCAAAAGGTTTTCAATGATCCTTATTTATATCTTAAACGAAACTATGCTAGTGAGCTTAAATCTTTAACAGAAGCTATTAAAAGTGTCTACAATTATTTATTGAAAGAAGAAGTTGCATACCAAAAGACTATAAATTTCGACCAATTATTGATCTTACCTGAAAAGTCTGAAGCTGAAAAGGTTTACTTGACTGAAAAGTACTCAAACCTGTTATTCTTCCCTGAAAACTACTTGAAATCGAATTTCAAGCTGAATGGTGAGTTATCTGAGGATGACTCTAAGTTCTTGAATAACCAATTCAATGACTCGAAAGCAAGGATTCAGTACTTGATAATGATTTACTTCATTGCCAACTTATTTGTTGAGCTTGAAGCTAATGAAAAACGCGACTTCTTGAGATCCGTTACTGGATCCAATAACACTAACGTCAAGCATTTGACTGATGGTGTATTACCTGAACACCACAAGCATTTCTTCGTAACTGTCAAGAGAGATATTTTCCAAACATTAAAAGAAGTGGATCTGTCTCTTGCTTTTATGTTACAACATTTGGCCCTTACAGAGAAAATATGGTGGGGATGGCTCATTTATGGTAAAGACCCTAAAACTAACAAATCATTCTTTATAAATAAGTTACTCACTCCTGAAGAGTTGAATGAAGCACAGACTAAATTCGACTCTCTTTTTCCCTTCAAAGCAAGAAAGTACTTCAATACATTTGTTACTCCCCAGTTGACTCGCAAAATGAGAACTGTTACTGGGTTGGTAAAACTTGAAGTTGAGGAACCTGTTTATGGTTATGACTCGATAATATCTGATTTGAATGAAAAGATTGACAACGGTAATAGAGAAGAAGCTGTTGTTGAGGAACGTAATTCTTTGATTTGGAAGAAACTCAAGAGTGAGAGAAAGCATGCATGGTTGAAGATTGGGGCTTTGGTTAGTCCGCAAATGTTAGCTTCGCCAGTAGATGAAAAGAAAGAAGAAGCAAGTGAGGAAGTAA
Source organism: Kodamaea hsintzibuensis (nom. inval.) (assembly GCA_030568835.1). Lineage (NCBI taxonomy): Eukaryota > Fungi > Ascomycota > Pichiomycetes > Serinales > Debaryomycetaceae > Kodamaea > Kodamaea hsintzibuensis (nom. inval.). The sequence continues at coordinate 505,663 of JAJMJA010000006.1, forward strand.
AGCAAGATGAAAGTGAAGAAATAGTTGATGAGAATCAAAATAAGGATAAGGAGGAGACTCAAGAAGCAGAAAGCGTTGAAAAAAATGCTCCAGTGGAAGAGGAAAATAAACCTAGTAATGATGATAAGTTAGAGGAAAATATAAGTGAAGCTAAAGAAGATGTTGAAATGGAAGTGGAGGGTCTGAATAGTGGAGAAAAAGAAGTTGAACATGAAATAGATGCTCTGAACAACCTTAAGGATTCTGAAACAAAAGAAGAGTCTAACCAAGAAGTTCCAGTTAATTCCAGAAAGAGAAATCATAGTTCGATAGACGAAGCATCAGAAGAGAATTAATAAACCTCTATAGAATTCATTTCGATATTATTGCAATTATAATTAGATTAGATTACTTTAGCAATTAATAAACTTGTATCATATATACATCTCTTATAAGAATCAACAAGAAAGGACTCACAATATGAGATTATGAATGGCAGAGCACAAGCGATTCAATATTCAATAGATTACATGAAAATACCTGAGCATGAAATTACACTCTCTTTACACATTACATAAATTATTCAAGAGTGAAACACTGAAACACTGAAACACTGAAGCAGTGAAAAGTACAAGTAAACGTAATGAATATAAACCAATCACAAGGTAGTACTATAAATAAGTATCTAAAGAATAAGTAAACCTCACACTTCAAGAGAGTTCTTAATTGCCAAGTATACTTGAAAATAAACACATTAAATACGTCGAGACTTTATATTTCACACATTTCACAAGATCGTACTATTCATATACTTTACACTGAACAGAAACAACACCACTCCAACATCCCTTAACACAACTCGTCTTAGGCTTAAATCAAGTTTCCATTCTTGGTAATTTGAGTAAAGTACGCGCATAAAATAGAACACATAAACATAAGACGCGTCATAAGTGAAGACATAGATTGAAAAAAAAGCCAGCTAGATTAGACAGTTTGTTGGCGGAGTGATTCTTAGTGATACTATGACGATTCGAAGAAGAAACACTGAACCAGCAAGAGCTCGTACAAGGTCTTCACGTCGAAAGTCCTCTTCACCAAGTGAAAATACTCCTAGGAAACGGTCGAGGATTCAAAGTGACGATGAGGCACAAATTGATGAAGTAGACGATGTCGAAGTTGATGTTGATGTTGAAGTTGTTGATCTTGAAGAAAAGGTTAACGAAGGGATTTCCAAGAGTATTCCTGACTTAAGAATCTCCAACAAGCATAACTATGAATCTGAGCATCATAATATCGACGTTGGGGAACTCAACTCATCGCCTATTAAAAGAGTCAACTACAACCAACAGTCAAGAGAATCTTCACCAATTATAGACCGATTCCTTAACTCATCTCCACATAAGTTTAAGAAGTCTGTTGCGTTTTCAGATGACTTGGTCTCTGATATTCCCAGCTCTCCAAGTGATCCTGGTGCCCAGACTCCAAGGAAGTCTATTCTTAAGTTGAGCAGTATAAGTAATCAAACGGCACCAAAGAACCCGAATGATTCTTCCTTGTGGAATAAACTGTCATCTGTAACTACTTCAAACACAGAGTATGGGCCATCCAATCCTAACTTCTGGTTACAAGGTACCATTATCCAGCTCCCATCAAATTCAAATGACTTACCACAACTTGTAGAAGGTTGTGTAAGAGTATTAAACGATGATTCTTTCAAGAAAAGATTCGAAGTATATGCTACCTTGAACAATATCTATAAATCAAACCCTAGCGATGCACTCTTGAAGTTGTTCACAATCTCACTGGGTAAAGCTCTCAACATGAGCCCATTAAAGAATAACAGTCCTTCTCCAAAACAATCAGACTCAAACTACATTATAGAACTTTCAAGAATAATAAGGAGAGATTTACTCTCTTTAGAAGAAGAATTATTCATGAGAGAAGGAATTGACCAAGAAGAAAATGAGCTGAAGAAGGAAAACATCAACCCATGCAGAAATGACCCTTTCACCTTAAGAATCATCAGTCAAGCATTAAAATTAATGAACATTTTTATGTTAGATCAAGAACTCAACAACTTCATTCCATTGGAAGAAGTGAAATGGTTCTACAGACATTCATGCTCTATCCTTTCACAACCAAGGGTTTCAAAAGCACTTGTTGCTCCATATCTTCTCATTATAAAAGACTGCAAGTTCAACAGTAAGAAGAAAAGGATATTATTTGAGAACTCAGAGATCCCAGAGAAAATGCTCTCGAGTCTCATTAACATGAAGAGATTCTCGAGTTCCTCGTTAGTGACTGAAAAGTTCATTTGCATAAAGAACTTTGTTATAAACTTTCCTCAGATCATGGCAAAACATATAAAACATTGGTTTGGAATGCTAGTAATGAATGTCATAAACTTATCTGCTCCATTTTACGTCAAGTGCATTGGAGCAGGAATTACCACTTTGCTCGAAGTTGCCAAAGCCTTCTTAAACAATAGCACCGTCCAGTCTTTTGTCAGAGATTTCTTAAACTCTACATTACCAAAAAATACTATATCATTTTCTTCAGACAGCTCGATCGACATTGAGTCAGATGAATCTTATGACTCGCAAAAGGATATGGCAATTGACTACATCATACTAAAGTTAGAAGAGTTGATTAGCATGGGAGAATATAAGTCCTCATTAGATATTTGGATAGCCATTACACTCTTGGTTGGAGATGCAGGGTCCAGCTTTGAAAAATGGACCCACTTGAACAAATGGCTAAGAGTATCAAAAGTTTGCTTCAACTCTCAAGATTTAGACGCAAGAATCATATCATTGAACAGTTGGAGAGCAATCATTTACAATTTATGCCACAACGACTTAGATGACTTGAGAAAGTACGTTGATCCAATAATGAGACAATATGACGTTAAAGATAGACAGCAGGCTGTCAATAATGCTTTAAAGCACAAGATTAAACTCTTGACTCATTTATTCTCTAATATTGAATCATCCGAATCTCAAAAGGAGGTTATTGATTGCTTGAACAATATGTTTCTTTCAATTCTTTATAACCTCATTAACCAAGTCTCTATCAAACAAAACTCGAAATATTTGCACATTTACTGGGATAAAGTAATTCAGCCAATCTTCCTCAACTTCTATTTCAAGAAGAATACCTCCAATTCTTATATGAACCAGCTAGGAATCAGAGTTTTGACTAAGTTGATGAAAAACTCGTTGCCAGTCAATGAAAGAAGCTTCAATGAGATCAGATGCCTCGCAAACGATCCAATCACATTGAATGAAATCAACTCATTACCTGCTCGTTGGATCTACGCCAAGTTCGACAGAATAATGCACAACATTGTAATAGTATTCGAACTGGAGAAAGTCAACATTGAACAGAAGGTGAACTTCTTCATAATCTTCTTGAGCAATATTAAACTTACTACAAAGAAGGAGATTAAAGTTTCAAATTCAACTTATGATATTATTGATAACGTTCCATTTGTACTTGAAGCTTTGCTTAAAAGTAATCATCTTTCATTCGATTTGGCCCATAAAATCATCATTAACCTAAATGACACTTTTGAACCCTCGTTACTAGTCACAAGAAGAGACGTTGAAACAACACCTTCGTCAGATTCTAGCATTAACATTTACAAACTAATCCTCCAGAATTGCCTTACTAATTTGAATGCAACTCAAATCAGAGAAATGTTAAACTTGATATTCTCATCAATCAGTGACAGAAAGCTCTTGATTTTGATTCTAGACTTGTGCAAGTTAAACCAAGAATCTAAAAACCAGGAACTTGGTAACATGATTGGTCAAGCTTTGAACAATCGTTCGATAGCAAAAGAGAAGACAGAATTACAATTGTGTGGAGAGATATGTCAAGTATTACAAAGTGACTATGAAGTATTTGTGAAAAAGGTTGTTCAGACTATTGTAGCCACTACGAATCAAGAAGAACTTAAATCTAACTTAGTGTACTTGAACATTCAGAGTTGGAATTTGCCAACTTTCAAATACTTTATTATGTTAGTTCATAACGCACCTAACCCATTCATTCAAAACTTCAGTGTCGACAGCATTGAAGCAAAGTTTAAGTCGAATGACTCGCTAGTTGAGTTAGTCCAATTTTTAATCGAATCTGGGTACGACTTTGAATTATTTCAATTGAAGAGCATTATTTTAACCCAATCTGCCAATCTTCAAGGGTTTTTGAACTTTGAATTTGAACAATTGTGGAAGTCTTACTTGAAGGTTAAGTTTGAGACTGAAGATCACAAAATATTGGATGCTTTGTTGATGACTACATGTGAATGTACGGACTATGATATTATCCCATATACTTTTGGAATTTGGAAGCATTTGCCACTTCTTAAAACTGTCTGGACTAAAGAAATTCCTATTCAAATTGAGGAGGAAGAAGCTGAAGTTGAAGAGAAGGTTGAACCTCAGGTAGAAGCGATCAATGCTGAACTTGAAGAAGAAGAAGACGAAGCAAAAACTGATGTACCTCCATTCAAGAAAGAACCATCTGTTGAGCTTGAGCCTGCAACACCCACTAAACGCTCTTCGCGTAAACGTACCAAGGCATTAAGTAAGAGCAAGAAAGAAAAGAAGAACAAGAAGGCTAAGAAGGAAAAAGTGAAGGTAATGAATGAAGAAGAAAGGAGAATGTTCGATATTCACTCTTTCACCGCTATGCTTAATGCAAAACTTACGACCACTCCAACAAAGGATGAGAATAGTGTGTCAACGGAACTGTCACCAATTACATCTGCGAAACTCAAATCGCTGAGAAGTAAAAAAGGACGTAGTTCTAGTATCATTTCATCTGAAGTTCAAGTACCTTCCTCACTCGACGACGAAGTCAAGGAAAGTGAAAATGACTCGCTCTCACAGAATGATATTCCCGACTCAGATGAAGATATGGATGTAAATGATACATTGGAATCAACTGCGACGCCTACTGCCTCTTCAAAGATTAGAGATCCAGTTACTGTTTACTCAAAGACCAAGCAAAATGGAGACTCAGAAAGCCAATCAGCAAACACCAAAAACCTTAACAACTCTGAAATGTTATCTGAGGAAGAAATAGAATCCACCTCAGAGAAACTAGAAGAAGTAAACTCTTTGGAGAAGACATCTGCTTTAGAAAACATTGATTTGGACAAAGAGAAGGTAAACTCTTCTTTGGAGAGTTCCATTGAAAGTTATAAAAGCTCTGTTGGATCTCCAATAAACTCTTTTGATTCTTCAAACTTCAAGGAACATTCAACTGGTATAACTGAAAAGCTAAAGGAGAACGGAAAATTGAATGTACTAAAAGAAGATGGACTTGAATTGATTGAAGAACATGAAAGTGAGAAAGATTTTCCCAAAGCACCTGAGGATAAGAATGAGCTGGATGATGGTGAAGAAAATATTTTGGAAGATGAACATATAGATGTTCAAATTGACGAACAGATTGAAGTTAATTATAATCATGAAGAGGAAGATGGTGATGATGGTTTACCTGAAGGTTTAGTTGAAGCTGACGAAGATCAAACTGAACCTCAAGAAGAACAGAATGAATATTTTGATGCTCAAGACAGTCAGATAGAAGAATATATGGATCAACCAGAAGAACAAAATGATCAAAGTGAGTTCGATGTTGAAGAAGTTAAACAAGTTGATGAAAAAGATATACCAAATGAAGAGAATTATGAAATTGAAGATCAAGAAGAAGACGATTTTGTCGTTGAAGTTCATGATTATGAGCATAATCCTGATAAAAACGACGAAACTCGTAAGGAGTTTGAAGATGATCAATATGACGTTTCTATGGAAAGTATTAACCCTGAATTAGATGGACTTGAAATGAAAGAGTATGACAACGAAGAAGAAGAAGAAGAAGAAGAAGAAGCTCAGTATGAAACTACTGAAATGACCAAACATATATCAACAGACCAAGAATCATCGAGCCACCAACTTTCATCTTCGCATTCTAGACAATTAGTTAAATCTTCTATTCCAGCAACTAGCTTGAACCTAGAAGGTAACACATCCAGTCAACAACTAAACATAATTGACGAAATGACTGATGTAATGAACCAAATCACAGACGATGACATAGCCCAGATGACTCACCAAAAAGTCTTTGAGTTGGAGACTCAATTAATGAAATTCATGTTACGTATGAGAAGCTCTAAAACTCCATAATGTGAATTACACTTGTATAAATATAGACTTAATATAAATAATGACAATAACCAATAGCCATTAGATCCATTTTCTCAGTTCTAGAAAGTTTCAAGAATAAGGCGACTTCAACTTGCGAAGCTGAGCCTTCTCTCATCTCTTTCATTTATTCCAAATCAGTGCCTTTTAAACGTATACAAAACCATCAAAATTCCCCCACAAAAAAAAAATTAAATAAACTACAAACTCCTACCATCACGAATATTAGGAAGTTGGGTTAGATTAAACAGAATTGAAGCCTGATTGTTAATGTCAATTGTTCCATACAATAACAATGAAATCCTCTACCATGATCCAAAGGATGGAATCTTAGTTTTGCATAACAATAAGGAAATAACAGTTCTGTTATTATCAGATTATGATCTCCATAATAATGTTGCAGTTCATCGCAATTCAGTTTCAAGCAATTCGGCTCCCATCAATTCTTTCCCTAAAGATAATTATCGCTATAGTCGTGTAAGTGGAGGTGCAGAAAACCAGACTTCTCATAAGTGTCCTAACTGCGGATTCGGCTGGACTGAAGACAGAAGTGCGAGTGGAAGTAATGATATAAACACAGAGAAAGGCAGTGGTAACCACTACTATTCAAGGGCATTTCCACAGAGATTTATGCACCATGACTACTTTAAGTTATTGGCACGTCTCCCTTCACCCGTGGAGATCAACAAGGAGAACCCATTGCATTCTTTGCCTAGTGAAATATATAACCAAGGATACTTTCAACGATTCTTTAAAAAAGTACCCCCATATAATCTTGGATCTGGTGCCAATGCCCAAGTATATAAAGTGATCCATGTGTTGAATGATATCAAGCTAGGTACTTATGCAGTGAAGAGAATTAGCATCGGTGACCGATTTGAACATTTGGAACACGTTTTAAACGAAGTATTCATATTGTACGAACTTTCTGTTAACGGAGCCAATGAAAACAACTTAATAAGGTATAATCACGTTTGGCTTGAGTTGGGAGGTCTTGATGACCTGAAAACGTTCTTCTTACCCAATGATACTACAACTGCAGAAAAGTCAGCCCATAGTGTAATGGTACCTTACGTTTTCATTCTCCAACAATATTGTGACGGTGGGAATTTGGATGAGTTGATAACAGCAAACTTCAATGTAGAGTCTAACTTATCATGGCAAGACAAAATCAAAATGGAAAGATTAAAGAGAAGATCTGCTCGTGGGAAAACAGAAGAGCAAGAAATAAGACTGAAGAATTGGCTCTCTAACTTTGAAGTCTGGAAATTCTTCAAGGATGTAGTGAATGGAGTGAACTATTTGCATGTGAATGGAATCTTACACAGAGACTTGAAACCTTCCAATTGTTTATTGGATACAAAGTACGACCCTGACTACTGTGGGACGATCAACTCATTCCAATCGGAATCTGATATAAAGAAATTTGCATCAGGAATGCCCAAAGTGTTAGTGTCTGACTTTGGTGAAGGCAAGTTTCTTGACAAGCACGAGTTGTCAGCAGAGAATATCTCCATTAGTTTTATCGACAAACAAGATGAACGTCAAGGGAATACAGGAACTCTAGAGTTCACAGCGCCTGAACTCTGGTTATTTTCTAATTACGATCCTCAACTAGAGATTGGAGGAAACAAAAGTTTCATTAATGACTTCACATTTGAGAGTGATGTTTATTCATTAGGTTTGATCTTGTGCCATCTTTGCGTTGGAAAGCTTCCCTTTACAGAGTTGGTTGTTGGAGAATCCGACCCACTGTTGATTCGTAGTAAAATTCTTGATTGGTATTTCCATTTAACGTCAATTAGTTTTAAAGATTGGTTTTATGAAGCATTGGATTCTCAACGCCTAGAGGGTGATGAACATTCAAAGGAATGTATTCTGGACTTTGAAAAGCTCATCTACATGATGATTAAGGGAGGTGACACAGACGAAGAAACTTCTCTTGCAGGAAGCAGAGCAAGAACTGCTGATGTATTAAGCTACCTTGAAGTAATGCGAAACAGATTTGTTAACTCGTCGCCTCTTGAAGACTACAGTTTCGGTAACTCTACACCACATGATGCCACTCATTCCTTGGACCCCATATCCAGTGGTGGTGGCGATGAAGATGACGAGATTGAAGATGATGAAGGAAACGATGTAATCAATGTTGTTGATAAGTCATCTTCACTCCGCCTTGGTCCTTTAGATTCAATCACAACTCGTACTAATGATCTTGGTGGAAACCTCATCTATACAGTTGCAGGCCATACTGTATGTTTTGGGATTCTTGAGATTATAGCCTATGCAACAATGGGAAGATCTAAAGTCCTAGTAGGAGGGAAACTTTTTTCTATTGCTTGCATTCTTTTGAACCTTCAACAACTTCAACCAATTACAAGAAACTCCTTACTACTGATCAACTCTTGTATAGTTTTTGCAGCCATTTTTTTGTTCTGGTATAGAAAACCTGTCATTTTCTAAAGGAAAAGTCGCGACACAAATTTTGAAAAAGTAGTGAGAAAAAAAAAAGCCAAACTTGACCTGAAGACCATCTCAAGTATAGGAAGGCATAGTAGGATGAGTAATAAACGGAAGAGAGAGTCAGGGCCCATTAAGATCAAGCTGGTGCGGCCAAAGAAAAAGCTGCGTAGTTCTTTGCTTATAGCGCTGGACAATGCATATGGTAAACTACCTCAGAGCCAGGATGAACTGTCAGATTCAGAGCTAATAATCGACTACGACTCAGAGTTTAGACAGACGACACCAGATATTGTTTTGGTTGATTCTGAAAACGACCATAGCGATGATGATGATGTTGTAGTGCTATCGGATGACGATAAAGATTCTAAAGCCTTGCAACCACCTAAGAAGAAGGCTAAAAAGAGTGCTGATCTGAAGAAGGTTGTGGAAAACATGGACAATGAACTCGCAAAGAATGAGGATTTTATTGGGTTTGGGTTTGAATCCTCTGGAGATGAAAAGGAAGGCGATGAAGATAACTATGAAAATTACTCTGATGATGGAATATTAAGTGCAGATGAGCATGGAAACGTTTTATCCTCATCAAAGAGTAAATCAAACTTCCCTTGGGTCAAAGACCATGACCACTCAAAGCAACAAGAAATCGCTGATTGGCTCACTATGGAAATGAAAGACTTTGTCAACTACATTTCTCCCCTGAGTGAAGAGATTGTAACCAGAAACAACATTGTGAGCCGACTCAAAACTGAAATTCAAGGATTCTGGAAAGGATCTGAGGCGCATGTATTTGGATCATACGCAACTGACTTGTACTTACCTGGGTCTGATATTGATATGGTTGTAGTTTCGAAAGCCGGAGATTTGGAGCAGAGATCTAAACTTTACCAACTCTCGTATTTTTTGAGAACACATAAATTGGCTAAAAACATCGAGGTCATTGCAAAAGCCAAGGTCCCAATCATTAAATTCGTGGACCCTGACTCAGGAATTCCCATTGATATATCTTTTGAGAAAACGAATGGTATAGATGCAGCAAAAAGAATTAGAAAATGGATAGACTCTACACCTGGATTAAGGGAATTGGTTCTTATTGTTAAGCAGTTTTTGAGGTCTAGAAGGTTGAACAACGTGCATGTAGGAGGACTCGGAGGATACTCTACTATTATTTTGTGTTTCCACTTTTTGAAATTACACCCAAAGGTTTCAACAGACTCCATGTCTGCTCTTGACAACTTAGGTTCATTGCTTATTGAGTTCTTTGAGTTGTATGGACGCAATTTTGCATTCGACAACTTGATTTTTGCCATAGACAAAGAAACAGGATGGCCAAAGTATCTTCTTAAACGTCAACACAGATGGTTAGACACAAGCAATAATTCATTCTCGATAGTGATACAAGATCCTTCTGACCCTTCAAATAATATTTCAAGGTCTTCGTACAACTTGAGAGACATCAAAAAAGCTTTTGGAGGAGCATACCAATTGTTGGTTGACAAATGTTATACACTCAACTCCGCACCATACAAGGAGAGACTTGGAAAGCTGATATTAGGAGATATTATCAAGTACAAAGGAACTGAAAGAGATTTCAATGACGACAGAAGTAAGATTATAAACGATGCACTTATTTCGCATGAAGATGAAGTAGAAATAGAAGTCGAGAGTGATGGTGCAGAAGGGAATGACAAGTATTACTTTTCAGACATGACTGTTGAGGAGACTGACGAAGAAATTCACCTTCCAACTGTCGTGAAACTCACTGAAACGAAGACAACAACTACGAAAAAGGAATCTACTCAATCAGATGAGGCAAAGTTGGGTGTTTCTGACTATCTTGGAATCGTATCTGATGACGAAAACGCAGTACAACCAAGTAAAGATGAAAAAGATGAAGATCCAGCTGAAGAATCTAAAATCCCAGATTTAAAACGCAGTGCAAGCAACTTAGATAAAGATGCTAAACGTGAATACTGGAGGCAAAAGGGATTGGAGTTATAATCTTAGAGAATACTTTTGTACAATATATGTAAAGATATGTATTAAATATTAACAGCATGACGATGTATTTGCTTGGTTCAACCTAGAGCTTAAAAACTGTATACCTGTGTTTGCTTTATTTTGCCTTTTGGCTGTTTCTTGTTCATTATGATCCGTGAAGAACTGGTCATCTATTTCATCCACTATGGAGTCAAAAAGTTCTATTATACCTTCTCCAGTTTTGGAACCTGTTCTGTGTGGTTGTTGATCAATTTCGATCGATTCACAAAATGTGTTTATTAAAGCTTCATTTTCATCGTTTGCATCAAATAGATCAAGTTTGGTACCCACGAGTTTAATCTTTATATCATCTACGCTTCCGGTAGCATTTAGTTTGAGTTGCTGATACCAGTACTTTGCGGTTGCTAATGACTCAGAGATATTGTTTAAGTCAAAACAGATGAGAGCGACCTTCGCATTTCGATAGTACATCGGTGTTAGTGATCTATACCTCTCTTGTCCTGCTGTATCCCACATCTCTAACTTCACCTTCTTCTTAGGGTTGGAAGGGGAACTGTGGACTTTGGTGATGAATGCTGCGCCAATTGTGTTGGCAGTATGAGGATTGAATGAATCAGTCGTGAATCGGTGTATTAATGATGTCTTCCCAACTGAAGAGTCCCCAAGAACCACTACCTTGAATGACGGTGGTGGAATATCTGTCTCCATCGCTAATGATCTTCTTTTAATACATTGAATTTTAATCTAAAATGATCATTCCAATGCGGTAAGGATTTTAAATCCTTTTGTGTTACGATATTTACTCGTTGATATAAACATGAATATTGCAGCCCTTCATGTCATGATAAACAAAACCATATGCCATGGAAAGAATTCACTTAGCTATCTCAGTTATTGATTCTGCAAGCATATTATTTTATCTTTATCTTTATAATCTTGAAGGTTGTCTATTTTACATGACTTGCAAAACGTTCCTTCAGTGTTAGTAAAATAAACTAATCTCATTTGTAAGAATTAGTATACATTCACGTCAAAGTTCTAGATCGGTATCCAAATGTTGCGTAACATGGTAATGATAACCTTTTATTTATGTTTACTTCATATCACTTAAATGCGCAAGAGTTGGTGCATTATAAACATCTAATTTTAGGTTATGAGCTTATATGATTGTTGATTACGGCTCACGAAACCCGCAACTATTTTAGTATTGAGCTTATATATTTATGAATTGGGGTGTTGCTTTACAGCACCCAAGTAACCCTCCCTTCTATTCTTCTCTGTCATCTGGTTTTGCTTACTCACCACTCCGAACTAGGGGTGGCTAAACTCTATAATGGGCATAAACCAGAATCATGTTACAAAAAAAAATAATACACGAAATTTGCACCCATTTTTATTTCGCAATACACAAAATTATTAAACTTAGAACCATGGCATTTTGTCATTTCCTTCCCAAATCAAGTCTCCCAGAGTTAACTTTTCTTGGTCGATGTCATTATTGATTAACACTGCCGATCTGGATGGGTTGTCAATGCCGTGCTTTGTCTTGTAGTTTTCAATCACATATGATTTAATTGATGCTGAAACTTCGGAGTCCCACAAGACTATCTTTGTACATTTTTGATCTGGTAACTCTGGGTTACTGTCCAAATAGTTGACCAAGGCTTGGATTAATTTTTTAGTGTACTCCTCCTTGTCGTTTCCATCGGTTACCACAATCTTCAATATGGTTGCATAGTTTTCAGTTTTACTTACCCAGTCCAAGGTGAAGATAATGGCTCCAATGAGATTGCCAGTAGGATCATTGATAGCCAAACCAAAGGTGTTTGGCTTTGTCTTTTTGAAGGTGTCTGCAATTTCATCATAACTCATTTTTGAAAAGTCCAAATTCTTTTTTGATTCTGATTGAAAGTACATGTAGCTGATGAATTTTGATCTCAAGTGGAACCAGTCTATCATCTGAGAAGTAGGTAAAACGTAGACTCTGGATTTGTGGTCTTTCTCAACTTTTGCGACTATTTGGCGAGAAAATTGTTTTTGGTACACATTTAAGATTGGTTCAAATTCATGGTACTTCAATGAGTCAACTTTTTCTTCAATTGCAGCAACCGGTTCGACTTCAATGTTCATCAAGTCAACGCCAAACGAGGTAAATCCGTTCCTCACGTAGTACTCGCCAATTTCGGAGTACAAAAACGTGAACCCATCAATACCAACATACTTGGATTTTGCGTATTCAACACATTTATCAAGCATAACCTTACCATAACCTTTACCTCTAAATTCTTTGTAAGTGTACACACCTCCAATGCACCCACTGAAAACCTTCTTAGAAACCGCCTTGCCGTCAATATAGTCAACCCTAACAGACTCCCTCACCATCAACTCAATGGAAGACACAGGAACTTGATCTTCCTTTTTGCGAAGTACAAAAACCAAGAACTGATTGTCGTGGCTATGGTGGTTAACAATCTGCCCTTTATTCAAAACGTTCTCCCTAACACAATACTCAGGACGTGTCAAAACTCCCAGCCACGACTCAGAGTTATGCATTCTGGTGAAATCAATCAACTCTTGGTCGGTGATTGGTACAAGTTCAAGCTGGTCTGCAGTCATTATTCACAATAGTAAAAAAAAAAAGATATATACTTTCTTATCTCTCTAGATTCTTTTAAGGATTCTCCGTGAACTTTATATGTCTAACCAGTGCGATTATCGCTGACATTAGTTCCTGCACCGTGTTTTGGATGCCTTCTGGTTCTTCGTTTGTGACAGCTAACGGAAAGGCAGACCGATCAAAACGCTGAAAAACCCCATCACAATACTGTGTATAAGAGGAACTTATCATGATACTTTTTTAGAGATGCGGAGTCAGTACACGAGGGGAGACTAAAAGTACTGATCCAGTGTCCCACAAACTAGTGACCATCGAGTGGAGTATTGTTTATTGGTGTTCACTAATTGGAAACTCTATTTGAAAGTGAGATGTACAATAGCCCAGAAGGGTGGTATCTCGTCTTAAAATAAACATTTTGTTGAGTTAAGCAACCCTGTAATTGAGGCTCCGCTTACACAAACCTTTACTTCAATTGGTTGGACCCTATTGCGTTCTTTAAATCAAAAGTATAAACTTTAACAGTTTCATTTGATAACCGTGTATTACCGGTAGTTCAATTCTTTGGAGCTACCAAATTTGCGCTTTCTTGCGCTACCAAAATAGTTTTTTTTTATTTCAACTGGTGCGCTACCATAAACTATAGAATGGTTAGAAAAAAAAACCGAGTTAAAGAAAGGTCGATTCAATATAAGTCAAGATGGAACTATTACCTGAAGGACAAAGAAACACTTCAGAAGTGTTATGGGAAGACCAACAAAAGATCAACAGATTTTCCACTTTGATCAACAAGAAAGACGAACAAGAGGCAATCTTAAGTAAGTTACGCACAGAGAAAGAATACTTGGACGACTTAATACTAGAGTTAGAGTTGGTGGACGAAGACGAGAAAATACAATACAAATTAGGTGAAATCTTTATATTCATGAAAGTGTCCAAGATCTTAGAGAAGATTGAAGTAGAGAATGAAAAGTTGGACTCCAAAATCGAAAAGGCTGAAGCAAGCATTGAAGAATTTGATCTGGAGTTAGATGGATTGAAATCCAAGTTGTATGCCAAATTTGGTAAGAGCATTAATCTTGAACGTTAAGGGAATTGAGGTCTACAGCGCACAGGCGTTTCGATCTGGCGTTAGTTCTTAATATGTGATAATAGAGATAGTTAATTAATTCATCATTATTGATAAAAGATATGTACATTTATTTTTTGATTCTAATTTGTATTATAATTTCTTAGTAGTAAGTCATCAAAGTCTATTTAAAATTTAAATCCCAACTCAGTGAGTTCCTCATCCGAAATCATTACCTTGTCAATAACATTTGCGTCAATTAACTCTTGGTATGTTTGTGCAGACTTTCCTGTCTCTTCCTTATATTTAATGTATGCTTCCTTCAATTTCTTAATTGAACCTCTAATGGCTGTTTGTTCCTTGTCCCAGATTTTTGGAACCAAACCTTGTTCTTCGACTGGGAGTCCCTTGATTGAGTCCAAGATTTGGTTGTTCAACAAGTTGCTGTATTGCACGTCAAGTGGGAATACAAGATCGTGGAATTTGGTGCTGTTACCTCTCTTGGCAATTTCACCTTCTTCCCATGCCTTCATCTCATCGTATGATGGCAATGGGATTCTACCTGACCAGATTTTAGCCAACCAACATCCTTGGGTTTCAGCTACACGAGTAGGCAAAACGTATCTTGCCAATCCTAAAATTGCCAAGTTAGGGTAGTTGTATAAAATAACTTGTTGGTAATTACCATGGACTTTGAATCCATTGGTTAACAATGGCTTTTCGCTTCTGTTCAAGTGTTCCAAAAATGGATATGATTTGAGATATCCAGTAGCAAATATGATGACGTCTACATTCTCCAAAATTGTACCGTCAATGAATTCAATCAGTTTCGTTTCTGGAATAAAACGCTTAATGTCTTGTCTATCGACAATCAAGTCACTCTTACCACCTGGTAACAAGTTTTCAGATCTCTTGGATTTGTAAATCTTACGGTTCAATCCTCTAGCCAATTGATATGCTAAGTCACCACCTGAGGCAGAGTTACCAACAACCAAAATTTCACCCTTCAAGTCAGTGTAGTCCTCTGGCTTACGGTACGCTTTCACATGAGAAATGGAGCCTGGGTATTTAGTATCCCACTCCTTCATTCCGACCCTGTCAGGAATGAAAGGGACATCATAGTTCCCGTTGGCAATAATAACCGCATCGTAGATCTCTTCTACATCAGGCAGTTCTTCCGTTGCAAACCCAGCACCCTTGTTTTCGTACTTAACGGATCTGTGTACTACCTTCCACTTATTGTTCTCCAACAATTCAACATGCACAATCTTGGTGTCGAACTTAACGTATGGAGCCAATTCCTTGGAGTAGTCATTCATATACTTCCAAACCTCTGATCTATGTGGGAAAACAGGGGCATCAGCTGGGAACTCAAAATCTGCGTACGTCATAATATCTTTGGGCACATTGGTGTCCAAATATGTGTAGACTGGGGAACTGAAAATATACTTTGATTTCTCTTCACTGTAAATCGGTTGGATGTCCAACGTTGGCTCCTCACAAGGAATGGGTACACACGAGTTATCATTCTCCTCGGTGTAATTCCATAATCCACCAAAACAGGATCTCTTCTCAAATGCCTGGATTTTATCAAACTTCTTTTCTTTGATTAAAGCCTTAAGACACCCAGCACCAGATGGCCCAGCACCAATAATTGCAATCTTCTTAATATTCTTAACAGAATCTTGAAGAATGTCGTTGAAATCACTCATATCTATAAAAAATCTACACCTGCAAAATCAGACAACTAACGGGAAGGGGTTCAACTCTTTATATAACAACTAATACCGATATAATTAGACAATTGCTTTTTTTTTAAAGCTCATCCCTCTTTGAGTACAGTATTTTTTTTTGAGACACATATTAGTGCATTTGGAGGTATTGGACTATTGAAGGTTCTTGACTATTTAAATTAGGCTTTTGGTATTTGGATGGTTGGTCAGACTCAGGAGCATAATTAGTATCTGATAAGACTGATAAGCTGGACTTTTATTATTGAGATAATGGAGATATTGAACACTACATCTATTATATCTGAGAAAATATATTTAGTAAAAAAATTTACCGAGATTCAAATGATATGACCTGCGTTACGAGATACTCATGCGATGCCCAGGAGAAAATGAAAAAGTCATTCTAAACGCACCACTATCAGAAGTCTAAAGCATTCCCAATAGGCTCAAAAAATCATCTTACTCTCTCTCTCTCTCAGTTTCTGTTTAATGCTCATCCCCCAACGACCTAAGTACACAAAGAATCGTAACTTTTTCTTGGATGATCACGTGATGACATAATCTTTGCAGCCAAAGTATTCTTTAGGTGTGCAATAATTTAGCCGATGAAAGACTATGGACACCGATGTTAAGATAAAGCTGAAGATCAAGGCTTTAGTTGTTGGACCACTTGAAGGGGAAATTAAATTATTGAATTATGATATTTTCCTGGATTCACCAATGTATGGTATGGTTTGTTTAACTGTACATCTGCCAGTTACTGTCAATTATCTTACTATTGGAATACAAGGTCGCGTGTGTGAAAGTGAGTTTAGAGGTGAAGGATGTTACTGTCGAGGCAAAAGACATTGTATTCGACATTGTACTACTACCAATAGTAAACTAATCACGTTGAAAACGAGTTCCTTGTATGGTGTTGGAAAGTACACCGTCCCATTCTTTCTTAAAGTAGACGCCGAACTACCACCGTCTCTGGACTCAGTACTATTTCAAATTAATTATAATATAATAGTTACTGCACACTATAATATCGGGTGTGTACGAACATGGTTTGAACCGGTTTTCATTCATAAAAGCCTACCACGTGAGTTACTCTTTGACTACCCTATAGTCAAGTCTGGTAACTGGCAAAACCATCTAGTTTATGAGTTTTGTTTTCCCAACAGAGTTCTTATTCCTCACCAACCGTTTATCATTTCTTTAAATATTTTCCCAAAATGTTCCAAAATTGTACAAGTTTGCAACTTCAAGGTATTGTTAGAACAAAGGATTTCTTTCCAGACTGTTCAAGGGGACTACCGAGGAGTTAGTGTCACATTTAGACTATTGGACAGAAACCTTAAAAGTCATTTATTCAGAGAAGGTAACGAATCCATTGAATTTGGTGTGAATATACCTTCGTTCTCCAAGCTCCAAGACGACTTTTCAAGCGAACGGCGCCATTTTATTACTCAAAGAAGACTCAATTTCCTCCATCCATCATATGAGGAAACCAAGTTCAAAGTCAAGCATTATTTAAGATCATCTTTTACTGTATCTGAACAACTTACAAAGGTACAGCTTTTTCCAGCATCTGTACCTCTACAAATGGAGAATTGTATTGGAAATACATCGAAACCATTACCTCCACTACCAGGAGTCTATTGTCTTCCTCCAATTACTGATATTCCAAACTTCACAGCAAATTTGAATGAAAATAAAAGATGCCATAAAATGGAAGTTTCGTACAAATGCAGTGTTCAGCTTTTACGAAGCCAATCCTTAGAGAACACATACGCACCCCCCAATTACAACTTACACAATGAGAATTTGATTTCTGATGAACTAGCTTTACTTTTGGGTGTTTCACAAACGCCTATCCTGCCCAATATCTAATTTGGAGTCTTACTTGTGCTGCAGCAATAAATTAGCCACTGTACAGTTGAAGTAAAGAGGCTCAGTATAATTAGAATTGCTATCGAGAATTCTAACCGAGGTCTTGACACCATGTCAAATAGAACCTGAAGGGATCCTACTTTATTCTTGATTCATAGTATACACTATTCCATCATGAACAGTATATAATGAACAACCTCAAATTGCATTCCATTTACCTTAAATTACATTAAACTACAGTAATTGACAAAATAAACTTAATATTACAAATGAAGTATCAATCCTTCTATGGTACACAATTAATCGCTATCCTCGTAAATGGGTAACTCATCCAATAACTCATCATCCGGTTTCTGTTCCGTTCTAGGTTTTTTTGGTTGGTCTCCAAGCTTCAGTTCCTCCAGGTACAGTCTTTTGCGGTTCTGTTGAGGTGGTTTCAGTGCCGCTGGATGTGGTTGTGACTGCAGGTGAACTCTCTTTGATGCTTTCTCGCGCTCCGATGCTCTTCTCTTCCACGCTTTTGCTATTTCAGGACAGATTGCATATATTTCTTGCTCCTTGACACCATCTTCAATACTCACTAAGATCTTTTCAACTGTACTGATGTGGTTACCGTTGCTTTTGTCGTTTCTAAATCTCATCATTTCCCATTGTCCAATTTTGTTAGAGCTCTTTCTACACTCGACTATTCTGCCTTGTAATGGTTCTCCCAAAGCTTTCAACTTCTCCCAGTCTTCTTCATTCAAGTCTAAGAGCGCAAAGTCCGCATGTTCTCCCAGTCCACCCTGCCACACTTTTAGTTTAATAACATCAGGTTTTGTATCGTAGTCTATGTATGTGGAGTCGGGGTCTAGCTCGTTCATATCGGGGTCTTGGAACTTATTGAATATCAAACGCAACTGGAAGTCAATAGTGTTTTCCTCGGCTGGTTTCCATTTAAACAATGTCTGGTCAGTTCCAAATGCGTAAGGTGTTTCGGCACAAGTGAAGATGAGCCCATCTGACTCGTGGAAAAGTAAATCCTTCTTTGAGAGGACGTCATCGGCGTGGTACGACGACGTCATGAGTTTGAAACTCACCTTGAACGGGAAGTCTGGTGCGTTTGTAATTTTGGGGTTCATCTGTTTGAATCTATCGAATGGTTTCATCACTTCTTGTGTTATATATCCCAATCTTTTGCTCAATGTTCTCTCCACTAATAATTTTCCGTTTACAGCAAGTGCATCGAATATACAGTATCTTAAAACGGGCTCCTTGACATTCTTGCTGTCCAACACTAACTCGCCATCTAATAATGTTCCATGATGATAACTCCTGTTTGTCTCGGTTTCCGTCATATTCGAAGGAAAGTGTATGTTTGGAACATGGTGATATTCATTTTCTCTAGTAATAAGGAACACACCTTCTCCACGCATCTCGTCATTGATAATAAACAATAAACATCTCAACCCATCAGACTTTTCGCATACGAAATAGTCTCTACTTGTTAAGGTTTGTAAATGCTTTCGTTCAAATGATATTGGCTGCGAACCTGGAAACGACGTGTTTCTTCGTCCTAGAAGTTCCGCTACCATCTGCTGGAGCTCACGAGCTTCGTATGGATCTAGCTTGTTGCCAGGAATCTTAGGCATATCTCTTTCTTCCAATTGAAGCATCTTGTCCTTGGGTACATGAAAACTCCCCGTATTGAGGTTGGTGCTTTTGGCGTATCTCAAAATATTTTTCTTGAGTTTCGATATTGTTTTTTGAAGTCGTTCGAAAAAGTCGCGGTGAAATATATCATAAATGTCTTCCTTAGTTTTCGAAATCAAATGTCGCATCATCTCGTTCCAATATTTTAAAATATACCTGTACTACTTGATTGAAGTGAGTTGAACTTGGGAACTGAGTATCTGTAAGAATGCGATTGACGTACCAGGTAATCAGTAATGCACCCACGGTTCTTAACCCAGAGGGGAAACTAACTTTGCAATTAAGAAATATGCAAATTCCATCAATTGAAAATCTTGGGACCACTCAAGACAAATTTCAAGTGATAGACTTTACAAATAATGAATTGATCGAGTTAGCAAACATCCCTGCGAGCTTCTATAATTTGGAAACTTTACTACTAGCAAATAATAACATTGCATTTATAGATGAGAGTTTTACTGATGACAATCGAATAAAGTCAATTTCTTTGATAAACAATAGCATTTCAACAGTCAACTTTGGGATCCATCACAAGTTCAAATATCTTGAGAACTTGGCACTCATAGGAAACCCTATACAAAAAGTCAAAAACTATCGACTATTTTTAATTTGGTTGATTCCATCGCTAAGAGTATTAGACTTTGAAAAGGTTAAAGAAGTAGAGAGAAAATCAGCAAAAGAAGTATTTGGAGAAGACTACGAGAATATAAATGAAGCAGCATTAGAATTCATAGGTAAAGGACCTACTGAGATGAAAAATAGTCAAGATAACATTACATCAATAGCTCAAACAAAGGACAAAACCTTGCACAACGTAGCAAGAAAATTAACTGAAGATGAAAAAGTAACCTTAATGCAAAAGTTGAAGAATGCTGATAGCTTACAAGAAATCGAAAATATCGAAGGGATATTGAGAAGGGGTTTTATAGGATAATCATCTAACTTTTTAAGTCTATATACTTTGACCAAAAATAAACATTAATAAAACAAACTGTACATAGTATCTAGTATCCCTACAAACCTCTGAATCCCATTACTCATGACTGTACGCTAGTACCCTTTTCCTTACCTTCCGAAATACAATCCACTCTACGGCTCAAGCCATAATGGATTTCAATTTTTTGGCAGTTTTTTTTATGAATAAATAGCCACTTTTTCCTCTATTCTTCAACAGTAAAGGACTAGGACGATAGTAGCTGGATTGGCTTACTAGACAACATTTTAGAGTCCACACTGAGTTACTGGACTGGCAGTTTTTTTAATTTGAATTTTTTTTTTGAAGCAGTGAAAGGTTCTTATAGATTGAAATACAGAATATTAAAGTGATTGGACAATGTCACAGACCCGGCCAAAGCGTAAGGCTACTATAAACAAGTCGTACAACGATACTCTACAAGAGTTCACGTACGATGATTCTACTTCAGCTGGGCAGCCCAATATAAATTCGGTTTCTTCTACTACACCATCAGCTGGTGGTGCAACCACTACTCAATTACCACGCAGAAAGCAAACGAAGAGATCCAATTCTTCACTGACGCTGATCCCAGTAATATCAGGGAAAACAGACCTGCTAAAGAATAACGGCCCCCTGACTAATGGCACCGAGGGAGGACTTATCACGCTAGCTCATAACTGGCAGTCAAATAAACCCATCCCAACAGACTACTTTTCACATAAACTTGACCTTACAGATGGGTATATTGATTTGGAATCACAGACGATGTACTGCCCGCAGCAAGAACCACTTCCAATCAACGATACTTTTAGTTTACAAACGCCAAAGAGAAAGGGCTCTGCTAAAACTGTGACCAGTGAAATATTCAAAATAAGTAAAGGTGATTACATTTACATGGTGAGCGAACCTCCTGGAGAACCTTACTACATTGGAAGAATCATGGGATTCAAATCCAAAAAAGATAAGAACAATACCCAGGCAAAAGAAGACCCTCGAGACTACCTTTTCCAAATACAATGGTTCTACCGTCCCCGCGACATCTCCAAATCAACAAGCGACTCAAGACTACTATTTGCATCCATGCACACTGATACGTGCCCAATAACAAGCTTTAGAGGAACTGTTACCGTTAAACACAAACAAGACATAGAAGACGAGTATGCCTCTATTCAAAGCAACGGGACTAAAAAAACAGCCTCGAAAAAGTCATCTACTCCACCAACTACCAGCAGTCACTTGGAATCATACGCACTGCAACCCAACTGTTTTTATTTCGACAAATTATTTGACCGTTATATGATCAAATTTTATGATGTGCTTCTGAGTAACCATCTTTTGCAATACACTGAAGTCAAAGACAGCAGAAGTAAAAACTTTTTAGTGGCATTAAACAAACGATTTCAGTACATTTTTGCGGAAAGTCAACGAACCAAAGCATTGATTAACACTCTTAGTACATCGTCATCGAACTGTGAAGTGTGCGAACAATGGTGCGGTGACTCTTCGAATGACTCAATAAAGTGTGTCGAATGCCGCAAATACTATCACATGTATTGCTTAGATCCACCTTTGTTGAAGAAGCCCAGCAGAGGGTTTTCGTGGTCTTGTGCAATGTGCACCAAGAAACACGACATAGAGTACCACCGTAAGAAAATGTTAATGCTTTCACATGACAATAAGTCTTCTAACGAATCTCAATTGTCAACTGAGTTGACTGAATTAAGCACATCACCTGTAATTAGCGACGATGCAACTCCTACCCCTTTGAGTTCACAAGAAGAAAGCCCTGGTCAACACCTACCCAAGTATGAGAGCATGGCTATCAGCTTTTTAGAAAATGACTCTAAGTTCACAATTGAGCAAAGAAGATTAAGAGAAGAATGGCCTATGAGGTACTTGGGGATGCATGCTAGACTAGAAGATGCAGTAGATTTAGACGACCGATCACCGTACCCAAGGGCCTCTACAAGATTGGGTGCTAAGCATCAAGCCACAAACATCCCAGAATTCTATGATACACCTCTCGTATACTACGACTCAGAAAAGATGACTACAAAGAAGAAATCTATAGCTAATGGGCCACAGTCTAAGAAATCGAAAACCCAAATAGAACCGATTGCAAAGTTGCCAATTCCAGATAAGTATAAAGATATGCATCCAAAAGACTACCCTCATTGGTTGCAACCACGTCCAAAAGGATATATTGAAAGAGGAGAGGACGACGGTGAAGGAATTTCTTGCTCTTTGCTTTGGAAACCTCGAGAAAAAGATATCGCAGACAATTTCGAAGAATTAGACGATTACATTAGAGCTTGTGAGCCTGTGGCTGAAAGTTTAGATGTTATGATTACGTCTCCTAATTTCATGGATGCAATTTTGAAAATTTACATGGACAACAATGGCGAACGTAATAAGTGCATGAAGTTGGTTTCTAAGTTAACTAGATCAACATTGAACGAACCCACCTTTACAAAAGAAGAAGTCAAAAAGTTTGAGAATGGTGTCAGAGAGTTTGGTAGTGAATTGTACTTTGTTAACAAGAAAATTAAGAGCCAACCTAGCAAAATGATAGTAAGATTCTATTACTTGTGGAAGAAAACCAAGAATGGGAAGCAAATCTGGGGAAATTTCGAAGGACGAATGCACAAGAAATTGCACAATGTAATTAAAGAGGAATCCTCAAAGTTTAAAGCCTCTAACGGTGCTGCTGCAAGCTCTCAAACAGGCCACACCATTGACGCATTTGCGGACCCTGAAGACGATTCCAGTTACGATAATGGGAAGATTATTCAAGAAAAGACAAGCTTTGCTTGTAAGCACTGTACTACTCGTATATCGAGACAATGGTATCGAATCACAGGGCACGATGGTAACACATCAAAAAAAGATCAAAGTGATTCGATTTTAGAAGGTAAGTTCCCTGTAGGTACAGTTGTCGGGTTGTGCTTCAGATGCGCAAGGTTATGGAGAAGGTATGCAGTTGTATGGGAAGACCCCGTTGAAGTTGAAAAGAGACACAACACCAAGTATGCTGGATGGAAGAAAAAGATTGAGGCAGAGTTGAAAAACGATTCTGCTTTGATTTTGGCACAAGCCGAGCTGTTAGGCGCAACCATATCTTATACTGATGACCTGACGTTCGATACTAGCATAAAGGTCGAAGATTCGCCAAAGCAAAAGCTTAAAAGAAAATCTGTTCCTGAAAGCGAAGGCATACCACTGGCTCCAAAACTTGAAGTTGAAGAGCAGGCAATTAAAAAAAGAAAAGCAAATACGAAGCCAAATGCTGTCACTCCTGAGGTTAAAGAAGAGAAACCAACTAAAAGGGAACCAGAACCAAAAATTAATAAGAAAGTCAAAAAGGAGACTAAAGAAGGTGGAGAACTCAAAGATACAAAAGCAAAGGAGCCTAGGAAGAAGAAAGTCAAAAAGGAACCTAGTAACGATATACCTAAAGAAGATATTTCTCCAAAGGAAACAAAACCAAGAAAGAGGAAGTCAAAAGATACAGAGAATGATGGAGACAAGGATGACAAAATCAATGGGAAGAAATTTAAAAAGACAGCCACTGAGATTATCACTCCTATTCTAAACACAGACTATATTCAACCAACACCTTCAGGATTGTTTAAGTTTGACAAGAAGAATACACCCAAATTAACTAGAGAGGTTGTACAAGAAATAGTCTGGAACTTTAGAAAGAAGCAATTAAGCGATATAACTTCACAGTTGCAAACTAGTGTTGTGGGAAACAACCTGAGTGCTGTTGTGAATATTCCATTTGAGCTTAACAAGAGGGAATGCTGTGTATGCAAGCAGAATGACCTTGCTTCTGAGAACGAAATGTTGTTTTGTTCTCATTGTGGTGTTAACGTGCACAGTTCATGTGTTGGAATTCAAGTTTCAGATTCCTTACCTAAAACAACTAGGGAATGGCTTTGTGAGCCTTGTATTAATGACTTGAAACCTAACAGAAGCACTGTCTATTCTTGTTCAATGTGTTTTGCAAATGAATCCAACTATGAGTTTTCGATATTGGGATCAAAGGCTGTGACGCCGGATTATTTGAAACCTATACACGAAACTGGTAAATGGTGTCACCTCTTGTGTGCAATGTGGAACCATGAGAAAGTTGAGTTCAAATGCCAAAATACACCTTTACCAACCAACAAACGGTTAAAAACAGGAGAAGCAGCAGATCAAAAACTGATGATTGAGTCTCTCACCAATCCGTTGATGATAGACAGCGTTTCGAAGGTATTCTTAAGCAACTTCAAGACTAAGTGTGGTATCTGTGATTCTTATAATGGCTCGATGATTGGATGTGCTTTATGCGATGAGAGCTGTGGGGAAAAATTCCACCTAACGTGTGCACAAGACACCGCTAAGTTCAAGTTAGGGTTCCTTTTGGATGACGGGAAAGATAGGTTGGTGAAGGTGAATGATTATCAAGGAAAGTTGAAACCAGCAATGGTTTGTCCTAGACATAGCGAGACGAAATTGTTAGGTTTTAGAACATTAGGAAAACGAGTTATTGGTGGTCTTGTTCAGAAACCATTAATTCAACTTTTCATTGAAGACTTGATGAAAACCAATTTTGCTAACCTGAGTTCATTGACAGGCCCACAACTCCGCTCGAGCAACTACATTATCAACAAAAGGATGTTTGAAGACTCCAAACATGGTCAACCATTGCATCAAAGTATGATCATAAATGAAATACGAAAAGACCCAACATGCATGAACTGTAAAACATCCAGTTCACCAATTTGGTGGTTTGCCAATAGAGATGAAATCGTCAAGAGCTTCATGAAAACATACAACAGCCTTGACTTCTACTTGTGCCAATCATGTCATCATAGAAAGAGCGATGAGCCTGGTGAAGATGAAACTGAAGGAGGAGAGAGTCTCATTGAAGTGTTGGGTAAACCAATGTCTGCTGAAAACTATGGGATCTTAGATGAGAGTGATAGGTTGGTTGACACTAGACTGAAGATTTCGTTTGGTAATTTACTTAGTTGAGGTTTTCAAATTAAATAGTGGGACTTGAGTTGTCCATGTAATATTGTACCTTGTGAGTATTCAAATAGGTGAACAGCCGTTGCATTATTCGGGGAGTAATTAGATTCCAATTAATGCATTATGCGATATCGCTTATACAAAGAGAATGTAGTGTATATACTTGACGACGATGATGGTGGTGATGTAGTTCTTTGTATTCAATTGATTGTCTAAAGACAATGTGATGCATCAAATTATACCCCTGTACTTTTAAGGGAGGCACTATATTATGTATAGATTGCTATTTATTCGATCGGTATCCGGAACACCCTCCGGCACTAACAATGAACATTGCTTGATAGCCTCGGTGCATTCACTGGACTTATTATAACTTAATTCATTTGGAATGAAAGTTGCATCGACTAATGATATTATACAAAATACCTTACTTGAATGTAAATATGGTACTTGTTTAAATAACTAGGATGACATATCGGAAGCTTGAACCCATACTCGTGTTTAATAGTAACGCAAAACTACAATATAAGGACAAACATGATCATTATCAAATAACTGATGAGGCATTTCATAGTCTCCATACTCTCAGCACTTGCTACAAATTACAGAATGAAGGAGGAATAGCTCTTTAAAACTCTCTCATTGTAATCACGTACCTCATAGCTTTACTACCTCTACAGTACTCCCATTACAATCTTTAGATCACATTTTCGATATAAGTTTTGGTAGCGCACTGATAACGGATTTTAGATTCAAACAATATCAAGGGGCAAATACTTGGTTAAACAATGATACATGAAACAACCATACACCCAGGGATTGGGATAGGCAATCATATCAGGCTTGGACTGAGCTTGTATGAGACACTCAACCAATTGAATAAGTTCAACTACAAATTGCACGTTAGTTATAGTGAGAAGAACTATCTCCACTTACCAGTTATTGTAACCATCATTGATTATGGGATCCGGTTGAGTTTTAAGAATACAGAAGACCAAACATTACAATTGATAGAATTGTTGGATGTGACTTTAGGCAATGAATCTCGTGGCTGTCGCAAGTTACTTGGATTGCTTTATAATGGGATTAAGATCAATGAGTTTGAACGTACTGAAGACCCGCAGGACGGGTTAGAAGGTTCGTCTTCATCTCTGAATTCAGACGATGCTAGCCTTGTATCCACCTGTAACACCACATTACGATTGATTTACAATAAGATATTTGGTCCCACATACCCAGGAAAACTCGGCAAGAATGTATACATTTTGTCATATCCTGGCATTTCCTTCAAATTCAAAATTGTTAATGAGGAATTGTATAAGCAAGTAAACGTTGAGATGGAGGAAGAGCAAAGGCTTTCAGTCTTGCTCAATTGGGACAAGGGCGACGAGATCATCTGCAGCTCAATTGCCGTCTTTAAGGGAAATTCCTGGGCGGACTTTGATTACGAGAAAACGATGGCATCTGCAACGAGTAGCAGTGCAGGAGTGAATACGAGCGTCAACGTGTCCAAGTCACCCAAGAGAAACGTAGATGGCCTGACTATGCAGACTGACAAACAGATTCTGAAGTTGCAAGTTGAACTTGACCGGGGATATGTTCGCATTCAATTTAAGAGTGGTTCTTATGCAGAAATAAGCATAGGGTGCACTACGCAGCAGGAAGTATTGAATATTTTAGGACCTCCAGATGACTATTTCAACAAATTCGACTCGCCTTTACTTATCCACGGTTACAAAAGCAATAATGAGGAGACTACCTCTGAAAATGGTACAGGAAGAAGTATTGGACAAGACTCCGACTCAAGTTATTTTAAGTTCCATAATTACTTCCGCTACGGGGTGGATATTTTGTACGACATCAACTGTGACAGTAACCACGGCAACTCCACCGTTAAAAAGTTAGTATTACACAATGGAGGGATGACAGAGTGCTTAAATTTCATGAAATGGAATAGGTGTAATTGGGAAGTAAAAACGGAGAAGTTACAATTTGATTCTGGGATGAATTTTGAGGAATTACCAGACAGGATGAAGCTGTTAATTCCCGTATTGCTCAATCGTAATGAGTCTGAATTTGTTGACAATGACTTAGATATCATTGAAATCCCAAACCAAACAGTGAAAGTAAAGAATGGGAAGGTAAAGACTTGGGGACAATCTAAATTGTATGGATTCAAAAGATGCATTTTTGAGGTGATAGACTCAAATGGATACATTTCTTGTATTACTGTTTATTAAAATTACATAAAAAAGAGTTTTGAACCGTAGAAGTGAAGATGAATGCATTATGAACAAAGAGCGTTGTCAATGTTGCACTAAGAAAACTTGCTTCTGATTCTAGAAAAACGGGAATTTGATTTGGCAGAGTCAGCAATCGAGTGAGCAGATGATACTTCACCAGACGAAGTAGGCTGCGCTGGTACAGTAGAGTAAGGCAACGACTTGACAGACTTATTCTTAGTACTGAAGATAGAGCTAACGTTGGAGTATACTCTAGTCAATTGGTTCTTGGTTGGATCAGAAATCTCACAATCCCATTCACTTTGTTCTTCATCCAAGTTATCTAAGTTATCTTGATCCGACAGAAAAACATTTGTCTTATCTGTGGAGGGTGTACCTGATTCTGCACTGGGGGAAAATGGATTAGCCGAGTCACTACTATCGGACCGTCTCATGTCTTGAGCCGAGTCAAAGTCATAGTTTTTCAACTTTGTTTGAATGCTGTCAATGTCAGCGTTGTTCGACTCATCAATCTTCCTCAACCTTCGTTGGTGGTGGATCTTACTGATTTTCATGATGTCGTTCAAGTCTGAATTACTGGAGTAATTGTAGACCGCTCCTTTGCGGGAAGAGTCTGCATGTGCGGTAAAAGACGACGCAGAAGACATGGAGTTTCTGTTCTTACCCGAAAAGAGAGACAGCGTAGACGAAGACGAGGATGTAGAAACGACATCAAGTGTTTCGCTGTGCATCAGGTGTCTGACTGTACTTTCTGGACTGATAGGTGCAGGAGGTTGTACCTTATGAGGCTGTGATTTCTCCCTTGTAGCCGAGCTTTGAACTGTAATATTTACACGGTTCTTTTCTTTACCTTCAAAAGAAGTAGCAGTTGATTCAACTTCAGTGCTATCCACCAGTGCCAGCACCAGAGACCGTTTTGAAGAGCTGTGTTTCAGCAGACGTGGCTTTTGTTGTGAATGCAGCAGCAGCAGCAGCAGTGTCAGCGATTTACTCTTAATACGCCTTTTCTTATCAAGTGCCTGTTCTTTCAACTTCTGCTGCGTCTGATAAGACGCACCAGGTATCAAATAAAAATTCATTGATGAATAACTTGAAGAATAATTAGATGAATAACTTTGACAAAAGTGGATCAGCAAAACTTAGAGGATCACTACAGTATATATATAGACCAGAGAATAGTTGCCATTTGGCGTCCACAGACTCTCAAATTCCCAAACGCACAAGGGTGCTCCCGCATTTGAAATGAAACTTTTAAAATAATTTAGTACCGCAAACCGTAAAAAGCATAAATAAGATTCTAGGATAGGTTGGGTATCTAGCACAAAGCAGGTAAAAACTGAAGAAGTAAGTTTGAACAACATCTAATTACCTAAGGGTATGAGGTACAAATTTCATTGTTGAAAATGAACAAAGGAAAGGTACAAAAGAAAGAGGCATATCTATGTACCCAATCCAGCAAAATAAGGATTTACAAGGGATTTGCATTATGATTGTTTACGAATCCGAGAAATCGAAACAGAGAATGTTTAGGGATTACAACCCAAACCTTCTAAACCTTTGATGCAATGTACGGTGTTAAGTTTTGTGACTATACGAATAAAATCGTCTCTCTTCGGGCTTGGAGGAAATCCCCGCCTGGGGTGGTGGGCTTGTAGATACGTAGGCAGAGTGTATCCTGAAGAAGTTAAGGCTGCACACTTTCTTGTTCGATTATTGCATGATCAGCCTGACTGGCCTACTTTTAGTAGACCTGGTGTCGCTTTGTGTTGATGTGGATGCTCTTATTGTTGGATTAAAGGCTGCTGATCACATATTCGAAGTTTGAAATAAGTTGCAAAGCCAAACAAAAGAAGTACATTTCACCTTTAATTTCTCTTATTTCTCCTTGCGATACCAATCCGGGCCCGTGATACTTGACGTGCCTAGTCTAACTCAGATCTTAAACTATTCAGCGATTGGGTTATCCTGGGCCATTAACCAACAGAAAAAAAAATAGCTGCACAATTTGGAGATTGGAGAAATGCAAAAAAAGCTAAGATTGAATTCCACATGAAATTACCAATCAACTAAAGTTCATCTATGAAGGTCAAATAGAGATGACTAAAGTGTCTGGTCCCAGCCTCACAAGGGAGTTTGTGTACTTTCATCTAATTAAAGTTTTTTAATTTTCAAGCGGTTGTTTAAACTGGAGTTTTTTCACGCAGCTTTGAAAGCATCAACTGTCGCCAGATCTTGAACATTAAGTGTGGATATGTAGGGAAGAATCTCCGTTTCAATTCACTTAGGTAACGGAGAGGGTTTTGTGCGCCTGTTGTTTTGTACTGTTTATTGACAAAATGCACTCCGTATAACTATCTTGGATGATCCTAACAATACCGTCAATGAGAAGAAATTCGACATGACTAGAGTCCATGGCTACGCGACTGCATTTTCGGCTATTTCGAATTTCATGGATCCACTGATCACTTTCGACTATTGGGGAAACAATCCTGGGTGTCCTGGGTGTTCTTTGTTAACTTCTTCGCTGATAGCATCCGCGGATCCATGGGTTGGAAGCCCCTATAAAATTCTACAACACCTACAATGTTCGTATCCTTCGCTACTACCCCCTGCACCTGTATTTCCATCAGGTATGTTGTTGGAGAGGACCACCGGCACACACTCAGCACCTACAAAAATAAAACACAATTTGAACACCCTGGGCTGTTCCATGCGTATAGCTACGTGACTGGTAAATTGGCCCCGTCAATTGGAATTCGTTTGCAGATGGGCACTATTCTATTTTCAAGCTCTCTTCTATTTTGCGCACGACAAGCGTGGAAAATTTGTGGGGGAGGGGTAATGCGTGGGCTCGCTATAGCTAAAGATAGAATCGTATTAATATAACCTTGTCGATTAAGTAAACTTGGTATTGAGCTGGGAATGAGCAAACGTCTCCGCATGACCGTTGATGAATACGATCGACGATTTAAAGCTCGCAGCATCTACTTCTTCTTTTGTACTACAGGAAAACGCCCTTCAAACATGGCCTGTTCTAATGTATGAAGTCGCCCTAAATAGTAATTGTCTGACTGGTCTGTTTGCGAACAAGGACAGGGTTGCCCTTGATCTTACGAACGTTTGTGTAAGCCATATACAAAGAATTACTCGATAACTAGCTTGGCTTCATGCAAGGCATTAAATTGATTGAGTATACACGAAATCAGTGAATCAAAAAAAAAAACCTGAAAGAAAAATTCAAAAGGTTGCTTATAGCCTGATCAAGAAGGTACTGCATAAGACTGCGATAAGAATTGGAAGAATGCCATTTTGCACCTGTGATGCACCATTTGCAAACTGATTGACTGTTGCGTTTGAAGCACCCACGGTTGCACTAGGCTTTGAAGAAGTAGATACAAAGATGGAGCTAGACCCAGAGTTTGTATTGGAACCTGCACTAGTCTCCTTGCTTGTAGTGGTTGTGGAATTTGGACTTGGACCTTGACTTGGTTGTGAACCAACTGCGCTTGATGTTGGCCCTGGTTGTGCAAAAGACGTAAACCCAGTGCCAGCAGAGCCTTTGGAACCAGACCCTGCACCAGACCCAGAAGTTGGAGTTGACTGCAATCCTAGTCCTGTACCAACAGATATAATTGAAGGTGAAGAGCTACCCGAATCTGCGCTAGCCCTACTAGGACTTTCTGCTTCTCCCACAGAACCAATGTTTGAGCCGGACCCAGTGCTACTATTATCAGAGTTTGGAGCTGATCCAACTCCAGATGCTGAAGTACCTGTGCCTGTGCCTTTATTTTGGGAACCAGAACCAGAACCTGACCCAGTTGTGCTTGTGCCTGAGCCCGATGTTGCAATTCCAGCACTGCCGTCGACACTTGGTCCGTAGCTGGAAGACGTTGCTGAACCAGATTTGGTCTCAGACTTAGAATTAGCCAAGCAGCTACTAGTTTCAGTACTTATGTGTAAAGATATACTAGTAGTTGATGGACTGCTTGAACTCTCGACTGAAGATGTAACCAGCAACGAGCTGCTGGTTGAAGAAACATCTTCTTTACTTAAAGAAGATGCAACTATTTCGACCGATGAAGAAGAAAGTCTTCCAGGTGATACAGTAATAGCTGTCAGGTCTGGTGGTGAAGCAGATAGAGTAGAAGATGATTCGACTGACGTATTGAGATAGGAAGCAAAAGTTAACGGATAAGAAACTAAAGCTGGATCGGCAGAGCTGAGTGAACTGGACGTGCTGGAAGGTGGATCTACCGAACTAGATGATATGGAAGGTGGATCAACCGAGCTAGATGAGATGGAAGGTGGATCAACCGAGCTAGACGAGCTGGAAGGTGGATCAACCGAGCTAGATGAGATGGAAGGTGGATCAACCGAACTAGATGATATGGAAGGTGGATCAACCGAGCTAGACAGTGAGATGGAAGGTGGATCAACCGAACTGGACGATGAGATGGAAGGTGGATCAACCGAGCTAGACAGTGAGATGGAAGGTGGATCAACCGAACTGGACGATGAGATGGAAGGTGGATCAACCGAGCTAGACAGTGAGATGGAAGGTGGATCAACCGAACTGGACGATGAGATGGAAGGTGGATCAACTGAACTGGACAATGAGATGGAAGGTGGATCAACCGAACTGGATGTACCTGAAGGTGGATCAGCTGTACTTGATGAGCTAGAAGCTGAAGGTTCCAACGAAGTGGTCACTACAGGAGTTGAAGAAACTGCTATTTGAGTTGAATCAGACGTAGACAGTGATGCAGCAGCGATATTTTGAACCGGGGTAACTTGTCCTGAGGCAGGAATAGCAGTTTGAAGGGCGGAAGCTGTACTTGTAACACTAGTAGGTATAGTTGGTAAGCCTGAACATGGACGACACTGTTGAGGGTAGTCGGTATTAGGAGGTGGGGCATTGTATGTCACACCTCCGTTAAAAATGGAGCCAATTCCAGGACCTAAGTCCCCAGTTACTAGGCTAAATGAACCACTGTCATATCCAGGTCCAATTTCGAATTCTTGGTAAGAGGTTGTTGTGTAAAGAGTCAAAATGTTACCGTCGTACAGATAAGGAGTGGTAAATAATAAAGTAGTAAGTGGCACACTTAAACTGATAATATTCCCACCACCAAAACCTTCAACTTTGAACTTTTGAGGAAAGCTCAAAGCTTCAACTTTAAGGGTAGATGTTGACGACTCCAAGTAGAGTGTCTGTCTATCATCAAATCTTAACAAAGAACTCTGAATCCAGACATTGGAGTTTTCACCTATGGTTATACAACCGGAACCGTCCACTATCGTACTCTGAACGTAGACTTGATTACGAAGACAAATTTGCCCGTTGTTGGAGATATAAGCACCTAGTGAGCCGAGAGTAACATAACCACCAACTGATCTTGTATTTTGATAAAAGGTAATTGTTCCATCATTCGTCCACGATAAAGCAGTAAGTGATGTAACAGGTACTCCGATAGACCCATCTCCAGCAAAATACGCTTCACCATCATTATAAAATGAGGCACCGACTAAATTGTAATCTGGAGTTGTCAAGGAATCGACTGAGTTGAGCGAAAGAATACCATGGTTTTCAATAGAGTTAAGAACCCCGGAAAGCTCAACAGTTAATCCAATAAAATTGGAAAAGGAAGAAATGTAGAATCCTGCGTCACTCTCAACTTTAAGAGACCCACTGAAAATGTTGTAATCATTATTAACAATCGAAATTGAGGCACCAGAATATACTTCGATGTCGCCAATTGAAAGATCAAAAGTCCCTATATGAACTTCAGCGTGCAACACATCAAACCCCCAGGTCAAAACTGACTGCGTTAAAAGTAGTGAAATAATTTTCTGAAAGTGCATTCTGTTTAGACTCTTTCAATGATTCTTTTTCTTTGCTCAGTATATCTTTTCAAATTAAAATTATTCAAGTAAATCACACAACATTTATACTTGGGATTCTCAAACGAGTACATTCAAGTATCCTTCCTCATCGATTCAATTACTACAATCGTTTATTTCACCCTGGGGTCCTCTGACAAGATATTACATCTTCAAAACTCGAATACCTTCATAGTACTAACGGATATCGGATTTGCAACAATTCATTTTGGTAGTGCTGAATTGAAAAAATATTATTCTACTGTGGCTTTGTGTCTTCTTTCCCTATTTAGCTTTAAACGAGTAAAGATCTCTGTTGACGTAGGGTCTTTAGTCTAAATCTGCACCCTATACGTTTTTCTGTCTCTTTTGTTGGAGATATGCAGACAGTAGTTAAATTTTACTTGTGCGTGCTTCCCATGGTGATTGTATTGGAAACTTTGACAATTTGACTTGAAACATTGTTGTACACGGGTGCATTAGTTTACTATTAGAACGCCATTGCATGTTCGATTGTTCACATTCCAAATCTTGTTTCCGGTTACGCAGATAGTGCACAGTATTAGTGGCTTAATAGAATACGTGGTGCAGCACAAGACCGAAAACAAACCAACCTTACTGCCGAGCTAAAGAGTGCACAAATGATTCGAAAACAGATTGAAGAAATACCTCAACAAGTATTAATCAAACGGCTTATTCTAATGTGATTGGAAATACTGCAGGAACTTCGTACTATTTTTGAACTAACATTTTCAAATTCGGTATTAAAAAATTCTGCTACACTTGGTTTCGTTAGGCTTTGATAAACCTTGTTTAGTGACTCTAGTTTACAAAGAATATTCACCAAGGTTGTAATATTATCCACAAGTACTACAATTTATTATAGATATTATTATGGCGTTAATTATTAAAGAGTTAACGATTGTAGTACTGATACAAATTATTGTCGATACAATGGAAGTCTAATTCTTAGCCGTCAACTCAGCTGTTCATTAATTCTTCAATTAATTTGCACTCTCAGCAACAAAGGCCAACAACTGCCGCTGAAAAAAAATCGAAGGTAGTTTCAGGAGTTTGAAGTGGAGAAGTCCTAATATTCTCTGAAATTCGTAAACTAATTCAAGTATTAGGAGTAAGTAACCTGCAGGCTCTTAGGTGAAGAAAGTCAAACGACTTTAGGCTATGAACCAGGGAACAGTGCGTGGTCTCTCCAGTTTCAAATTCACCCTGCAGACTTGTACCACAAAGGTTCGCCTGTGTGTACCACAAAGGTTCGCCTGTGTATACCACAAACATGGTAAAAATTTGCAGCCTTTCGGAAAACTTAAAGTAGACGAATATTCATTTTATTTACTTCTTCATGGACTTCTATATTAATTCTCGACTGCACCCCAAACTAAGAGCATCACCTACCACAACTTATTTCATTCAACATGTATGGAAGCTAAATCGTAAGAAAATACTCGCGTCACGTTATTATTCTTGAAGTCTTTTTTATTTAACCCCCAAAAAGCGCTCAACTTACTACCAACAATAGCTAAAGAGGTGAGTTAATTCAGATCACGTATTCAGAATATAACACCACATACAACTTTCGTTTGTGAAATGTGGCTAACTGAACTTATATCGTCAGGTTTAAAGTTATGAATGTATTGTTTGAAACCTAATAGCTATAATAAATCGAAGAATTAGTCAGACTGACAACACAAGAATAGAGTTGGACAATACAAACATCAGATAGAATAAACAAGCATTTGTCGTAAGAATGTAGTAGAAAAGGATGTCAATAGTTGTTTTTTAAAAGAAGAGCGCTGAAACAATCACGACAGCGAAAACCGCTAAGGGAGCAGTAATTGCATTCTTTTTAGCTGAATTTTCGTTCGACACAGCACTTGGAATACTAATCGGAGATTTTGAAGTTTGAACAGCAGAAATTCCAGAA
This sequence comes from Kodamaea hsintzibuensis (nom. inval.), assembly GCA_030568835.1. NCBI lineage: Eukaryota > Fungi > Ascomycota > Pichiomycetes > Serinales > Debaryomycetaceae > Kodamaea > Kodamaea hsintzibuensis (nom. inval.). The sequence goes on from JAJMJA010000006.1 coordinate 541,337, forward strand.
GCTGTAGAGGCCACAGCAGGTTCATTTGCAGACTGTGACCCAGAACCAGAACCAATTACTCCAGATGATGTGACGGTTCCACTTGGCGCTAAAGGAGACGAATTCCCTGGTTCATTTGAATAATATATGCTAGAAGCAACTTCTGAGCCTTTGATCGTTGTAAATTTTAATGTAGTTGGTACATTTGATATTGGTGCCCCATTAGTTTCATCCGCGTTAGACTGAGCAAAGCCATTAGCACTTGTAGCAGCGATAGATGCTTCAACACCAGAACTAGTGGCATACGAAGCTGGACTTCCAGACGGCGTTGAAATAAATGTTATGGCAGGAGCTAACATCGAAGTGGAAGTGTACAAAGACCCATAGTAATCAGTTGAAATATCAACAATTCCAGTTTCGGTTGAAACAGAACCATCTCCATTGGTTAAAGTTAAAATGGTGGTATACGTCGTTAATGTTGGTACTGTACTTGAAAAGTTTGACCACAGACGTGTAACACGGCTTTGTATCGAAGAGGTTGGTCTAATATTAAACGATGTTTGAGTTGACACAAGAGGGTACAACGAAGTAGTGGTGTAATCGGATCCAGCAGAGTCAGTGGTAACTTCAACAATTCCAGAGTCTGTAGAAACTGATCCATCAGTGTTCGTTGTTGTGAAAGTGGTAGTGTACTCAGTCAACGAAGGTGCTGATGAAGACGAGGCTGATAAAGCTGATGGGTTAGGGAACAACGAGGTAGTTGTGTAAACAGATCCAACAGAATCAGTAGTGACGTCAACAATTCCAGAGTCAGTAGATACAGATCCATCTGTGTTAGTGGTGGTAAATGTAGTGGTGTACTCAGTCAACGAAGGTGCTGACGAAGACGAACTAGAGACTGATGGATTGGGGAACAACGAGGTAGTTGTGTAAACAGATCCGGCAGAATCAGTAGTGACGTCAACAATTCCAGAGTCAGTAGAAACTGATCCATCAGTGTTCGTTGTTGCGAAAGTAGTAGTGTACTCAGTCAACGAAGGTACTGATGATGAAGATGAAGCTGATGGATTGGGGAACAACGAGGTAGTTGTGTACACAGATCCGGCAGAGTCAGTAGTGACATCAACAATTCCAGAGTCGGTAGAAACAGATCCATCAGTGTTAGTGGTGGTAAATGTAGTGGTGTACTCAGTCAACGAAGGTGCTGACGAAGACGAACTAGAGACTGATGGATTGGGGAACAACGAGGTAGTTGTGTAAACAGATCCGGCAGAATCAGTAGTGACATCAACAATTCCAGAGTCAGTAGAAACAGATCCATCAGTGTTCGTTGTTGTGAAAGTAGTAGTGTACTCAGTCAAGGATGGAGCTGAAGCAGAACTCGAAGCTGATGGGTTAGGGAACAACGAGGTAGTTGTGTAAACAGATCCAACAGAATCAGTAGTGACATCAACAATTCCAGAGTCAGTAGATACAGATCCATCAGTGTTAGTGGTGGTAAATGTAGTAGTGTACTCGGTCAATGATGGAGCTGATGACGAGGCTGATGAACTGGATGGATTAGGGAACAACGAGGTAGTCGTGTAA